>PVJC01032266.1:0-20058 GCA_004026665.1 Murina feae
AAAAAACTGCTTTCTTGGTTTGGATGGATAGGGGGACTGCCTGAGGAGTTAGGAAAGCCTTGAAGGTGGGTCTGAGCATACAGAGGAGCTCAGCAAGCCTACTCAGCAGGAGCCGATCTGTGAGCCTCATTCATGTTCTGATTCACAGGGAAGCCCTTGAAGATCCACTGTTAGGAGACCTGGCAACTCCCACTCCATAGCCATCACTCTGGTCTAGCCTCAAACCTGAGCAGCAGATGTGCTCTCCCCACCCCCAGCTCACCCTGCTCTGTCTCAGGGTGCTGATGGCAGCAAAGGTTGTTACACAGCAGAGTGCCTGGTGGGGCTTGCTTGGGGTGTGCTGCCCCCTCACCCCCACTGTTTTTAATATATATATATTTTTATTGATTTCTCAGAGGAAGGGAGAGGGAAAGACAGATAGAAACATCAATGGTGAGAGAGAATCATTGAATGGCTGCCTCCTGCACACCCCACACTGGGGATCGAGACTGCAACCCAGGCATGTGCCCTGACTGGGAATCAAACTGCCACTTCCTGGTTCATAGGTTGACGCTCAACTGTACCACACTGGCAAGGTTCCCTCACAATGTTTTCACAGCTGCTCTCATCATGTCCTCTCTTAGCTTTGCCACAGTCCTGGGGGGCATCATTATCCCCATTTTATGGATGAGAAGACTTGGGCTCCCAGTGCTCTGAGGTCTGCTGGATGTCAACCATCACACTCCATCTGTCCACACCACTGACAGTGGCTTATCCTCCTTATTCATCTCGGACTCTCTTGTCTCCACACAAATTATCTCATCGAGCTGAGCCTCAGTTGATTCCTACCTTCCTGCTGTGCTGAGGAGTAAGTGGTGGCAGGCCTGCAGCACGGTGTGACCCTGGATGCAGGCCTTCACCTTTCAGGGTCATCTTCTGTAGGACATCAGCTCTCATTTCAAAAGCACCTGGCACTGCTGGGTGCTTAGTGACTGGCTGTCCCTCCTCCTGTAGTGGGGGACCCACAGCAGGAGGGCCACTGTTGGTCAGCAGAAGGAGGCAAGTCTGCGTGAAAACATTCACCCCTCAGCTGCTCCCTCTCCCTATACAACCACAGCCAGGCTCTACAGAGAGCTGGCCAGCACTCTGCTCTCAACCTGGTGACTCACACAGCCCACTGGGGATGAAGTCACTGCCGCTCAGGCAAGAAAAAGATACATTTGTTCCCTGGGAGATGCCAACACTGTGGTGAACTTGGCCAGCTCAGGGCTTGTGGTTACCTGAGGGAGGTAACAACTCCAGGATGGGTGGCAATGGGTAAGGACTCCGTTTAGGAGAATGTGTCCCTCTGGGGGCCAAGAGAGGGTCTATGAGCTTTGGGCTAGCCTCTGGGCCTAGTTGGGTTTGTTCCCTTGACTTACCTATGAAGAGAGTCTGCAGTCCTTAGGGTTTTGAAACCTCCCAGCTCTGCTTTATGTCTGCCTGTCTCATCCATAAAAAATGAGTGCACTCTACTCCATCCGGGCCTGCGAGCTGAAGGGGATGGTGAGTTTTTGAGGCTGTTGGTGTCACCCATTCACTAGGTTTCTGTGTGCCCTCTCTAGTGGTCTCTCTACCTCTGGCCCATATTCCACTGCCCACCATAGAATCGTTCTAACACCCACCACCCTCCCTCTCCATGGCGGACCTTCACCTACAACAGAAAGGCCAAGCCGTGGCCAGGCATCCCAGGCCATTTGCCGCATGCCATGAGCTTCTGGACACCTGCAAGCTACCCTCTGAAGCCACACACCAAGTACTTCCGGGCCTCCTGGCCTACCTGCCTGGAACCAGGGATTCTGCAATTCTGGACCAGATTCTCTCCACGTGCCCTGCAGACTGATTCTCCACTCTGCTCCAGGCCCATGGAAAGCATAACCAGGCTCCTGTGCCCTCAGTCTCCTGTTAGGTGTGGCCAGTGGGAAGCTTAGGCATGACAACAGGAGACAGAGGAGTGAGTGGTCAGTCAGTGTTCACTGCTCCAGTCCTCCTCTCCTCAGTGCCTCTGAGCCACAGAGCCTGGTGGGCAGCCCTTTGCACAGCTCTCTCTCCTTCTGGGTTTATATAACCCCTAGAGGCCCAGTGCACGAATTCGTGCACATGTGAGTTCCCTTGGTCTGGCCGGCAATTGAGGCCTATTGGGGCTCGGCTGGCTGGGGGGAGGGACTGCAGGAGGTTGGCAGACCAGGGGGGAGGGGTTGTGGGAGGTTGACTATGGGAGCACACTAACCACCAGGGGGGCAGCTCCTGCATTGAGCGTCTGCTCCCTGGTGGTCAGTGTGCATCATAGCTACTGGTTGACTGGTCATTCTGGTTGTTTGGTCCTAATGGTTGTTTAGGCTTTTCTACATATAGATTCCCTCCCCAGCCCAGGTGCTACCCCTTCCTCTGCAAACTCTCTTAACTCCCACTCACCCACCTCTGCATGATGAAGCCCCAAACAGCCAGCATTGCATACAAACTGTTTTAGTGAACTTAATGTATCCTACCATGGTCTAATATACTGTTGTTGAAGGTGCAACTCAAAGGTAATTATATTTATGATGCCAAATATTCATTTATTGTTCCTTTTTCTGTTTAACATACATTGATGGGCTCACTGTGTGTCAGATACCAGCTGAGGACTTGAACAAGGTGATGGACCTAGGAGGGCTGACATTCTGGTGGGAGCAACAATGAGCACCAAGTGAGCTAATATACAAAAACTAGAGGCCCAGTGCATGAAATTTATGCATGGGTAGGGTCTCTAGGCCTGGCTGGTGATCAGGGCTGATCTGCGGGGCGACTGGCAGGGCGATTGGTGGTGGTGGTGGGGGTGGGGTGGGCCCACTGGCACCTGACTTGGCTGGTCTGGGGCCTGCAGGCTGGGGGCAGCTCCTGCATTGAGTGTCTGCCCCCTGGTGGTCAGTGTGTGTCATAGCGACCGTTCATGCGACCGACGGTTCCATGGTCATTCTACCAGTAGTTCTGCTGTTTGGTCCATTTGCATATTAGGCTTTTATTATATAAGGTGACTTTCAGTAGTAATCTGTGCCATGAAGGAGACAAATAAAGCAGATAATTTCTTTTGGTGACATGCTTCCCCTGGCTCCCTCCTTTTCCACTCACATTCTCTCCATTCCCTGAGCCTGGGCTATAACATTTCACCCCTTGCATGCACATTACCATTGTCTGGGTCCCTCGCCTTCACTGACAGCCAGTGGAAGGTGGGGAAAATTTTCCATGCAGCTTAGGTCTTAGCACACACTACCCAAATGAGCCTTTACAGTAACCCTAGGTGGTTGTGGTTTTCATTATCTCCTTTTACAAATTAACAAGCCAAGATTCAGACACTTTGCCCAGGGTGATCTCTAAACCAGGCTCTGCCTATCTGACTCCAAACCCTGAGCTCTTTCTCTTGCTTCAGGCTGAGAATAAAATGGATCACAGTCATTTACATTTGCAGACTTCTAGAGGTGCCAGAGTAGGGCCAGGAAAAAGGTGGACACTAGAATCACACACCAAGTGGCCTGAACATGAAAACCCTTAATCTTCTTGCTTCTGAAATAGCATTTGCCTTGTGAGAAGTGGGTGCTGAGATGTCCCTGTCTTCCAGATGGGAAAGTGGAGGTGCACAGCTAAGAGATTTGGGTCATCTGGGACCACTGTGGGGCTCTGGGGCTCCTAGCCTACTGGGCGGCTGTGTTCTACCACCTTGTCTCAGGCTAGGAGGCCACTAACACTTGTCTCAGGCCACTAGGAGGCTCAGGGAGCAGGCAGGGCTGGCTACTGACTCACATTGGGTGTTTGGGAAGAAGCCAGAGAAGTCACCCTGGGGAGCCTAGGAGCCAGCATCCATGTCCCGACTGGCCATGCAGAGCTTGGCTTTGCTCACTATGCAGAGAAGAGGCCGACGGGGAAAGGTAAAAGCAAGGACCAGGGGCAGCTGATGTTTGCTTGGCTTCAGGTGGTAGCCCTGGAGGTGGGGATAAGAGATTGTATTCTATTTTTTAATTTAATTATTGGGGTTACATTGGTTTAAAATTATATATGTTTCAGGTGTACAATGCTATAATACATTATCATTGTACTGTATTGTGTGTGTTCACCACCCCAAGTCAAGTCTCCTTCCATCACATTTACCTCCCTTTATCCTTTCCTACCTCCCTCTAGCTCCCTTTCCTCTGGCAAGCACCATACTGTTATCTACCTATGAATGGTTTGTTTTTGTCTTAATCCCTTCACCTTTTTCACCCAGCCTCCCAACCCCTCCCCTCAGATTGTATTCTAGAAACATTCTCGAAGCATAGCTAGTGGGAGTTGCTGATGGTTAAAGGAACAAGGCAGAGGAAGGGAGGAGTAGAAGACAGTGCCTGGGTTTATGGGCTAAGCAACTGGAAGAATGGAGGCTCCACAATAGTGACGGGGACAGTAAGTGAAGCAAGTGTGGAGGGGTGATTAGGTGGGACAGAGTGGTGAAGACTATGCCTGGTCTAAAGGGATAGTTGTTGCTATAGGAATGCAATCTCTGGTTTTTCAGAAGTCAGAAGTCCCAATTTTTTGCATAAAAGCCCTTGATTTTTAGATATTTGCAATAAATTTAAATTTAAAATGTCATGTGGGCTAATCCCATTAGGCCAAATAAAACACATCTGTGAGTGTCTGGCCCGCTCACCCTATAAGATTCATTGAACTCCCACTTTCTTCCGGAAACTGTCCATGCTGGGTCCAGCTCAGGAGATTCTCATAGTGCCCATTGCTTCTCTATGCACACACAGGTCCCAAGTTCATTCACACCCCACCTTTATAGTGCAGACTCTCTCTGTGGATATTCTGATATTTAATTTAACAATACTTGATATTTTCTATTAAAATCAACTGGCTTAAAAAATTGACCCAAGTCTAAACAAATGTCCTGATCTAACTCCCAGTTAACAGCAACTATGGGAGACAGAGGCACAGGTTAAATGACACGACGGGGAGAGACGATCAGCCCCAAACTGAATGTGGGACATGCCAAAGGCCCAGTTTCTTCAACAAATCAATGGCAAGGATGAAAAAGGGGGGACTCCAGGTAAAAGGAGACTTAAGACACGCATGCAGGTGTGGATATCATTAGGATCTTGGTTTAAACATATAGACTGCAAAAAGACATTTTTGGAGACCATTGGGAAAGACCATTGGCATGAAAAATAGTGGAGCTGGTGGAGGAAAAATGAAACCTGCCAGGGGTGACTCATGGTGGGACCCTGAGGAGCCATTCTCCCTGCTTCGAACTACACTTCAAATTTACAATAAAATGTTAAAACAACGCACAAAATACCAAATCAACTGGCTTTCACCCCGAATGCATTTGTCTTAAAAGGGAACTTTATATCACTCTCCCAAGTGGAAAACGAGTATCACTTGCTGGACGTAGAATGTTACCATGAAAACAAGACAATGCTATTCAATTTCAAACAGATACTGTTTCCTGCCAAAGGTGCTGGGCTTCAAACCTGCCCTCTCTTTGTTCCTAGGAAGTTCTGGGAGGGAAGTGAGCATCCTCTCATTGTGGGCCCACCTGTATGGGAGCACTGCAGGTAAAGTCCACAAAACACACGTCCTCACCTTCTGCTTTTCCTCTATCAGAGAGCAAGCAGTGACAAGCCTGAGGGCAGATCCACCCAGCTGGGGGAGCCTGCAGCAGCGGGCTCCAAGGGCACTCTGAGCATCTACAACAGCCTGGGCCTTCCCACGTCACACAACCCAAAAGCTTCAGAGCTGCGATACAGAGGGAGAAACTGAGGCCCAGAGTGGAGCAGGCGCTGTCCAAGGTCAAATAGCAACTTTGTGGGGAAAACCTAGGACAGACTCAAAGTTTTCTGACCACTGAAACTTCCCTTTGTTCACAGATATTTATTGAGCACCTACTGTGTGCCAGGCATGGGGAATGGAAGGTTAGAGGCAAACTGACAAAGTTCCATGGAATCAGCATTTGGAGGCTAGGGGTGGAGGGGACAAATTGATAAGCAAGCAAATAAGATAATTTTGGTGTTGGTGAGGGTGATGAAGAAAACAAGCTGGGCGACACGAAAGATGACAATCAGAGGAGGTGGCACCATGCGAGACCAGGTGATCAGGAAGGACCTTTCTGAGAAGGTGACATTTGAGCTGAAAACTGAAGGACTGAGAAGGAAGCATAGGGGCAATGTGGAAGCAGAAGGCTCCAGGAGAAGCGAGAGCCTCAGCACATGCAAGCAGCCCGCAGCAACTACTGGCTCTGATTTTTAACTTAATATTTTGAAGTAAGCCCAGACTTATAGAAAAGTTGCAAGAAGAATACAAAGAATTTTTGTATATCTTTCACCTGTTAATATTGGATCCCATTTGCTTTTTCATTTTCTCTCTCTCTCTCTCTCTCTCTCTCTCTCTCTCTCTACACAGACACACACTTTTTAAAAAGAAATTGCTTGAAAGTTGCCCACCTCAAGCCCCTACTACTTCAGAGTATCTTTCCTAAAAACAAGGACATTCTCTGACATAAACACAGTATGATTTTCAAAGTCAGGATATTAACAACTAATTCTCCGATCATATTCAGAGTTACCCGATGATACCCTCTATGGAGAAATGATCCCTAATTCTTAAGTCTCCTTTACAAAAAGATAGTAGAAATGCATCTTCAGGAAAGCCTTCCAAAGAGAAGCCCTCACCTGGCCTTTGGAAGCGGACCATGTGGTGTGTGGACAGGCCTGAAGCAAATGGAAAATGTGCACCCTACACATACTTACCAAAATGCTTCCTGGATTTTGAACCAAGTGAAGAAAGTTAATAAGCTTTAAAATAATATCGACTGCCCTACATCGCCCAAATCATTTGCACATCATTGTCAGTCCTCATAACCTCCCCCCACAACACACACACACTCAGCAGGGCCAGGAAACTGCTGTGCAATGACAAGGTTATAAATCAGACAACAGCCTGTCTTCATGTACAAGTCTGACATTTGGTTTCCGTGATTGCTGAGTTTTGGGGGCGTGCCTCACTCTAATCCCAGTCCTGACTGCCACACATCAGCCACACCAGTTCTGCTTAGTGGGCAGGACGTGTGCACATACTCTGTACTTAACAGCCTCAGGATGAGCCTGAGAATGGGTCCTGTACCAGTTCACAGGTGGAAAACAGGGGCCTGGGTAGTTTGTTTGGCTGCCAGAGCAAAGTACCACTGGCTGGGCAGCTTCAGCAACAGGACATCTTTCTCACAGTCTGGAGGCTGGAAGGTTGCTATCAAGGCGTCTTCTGGCTGGTTTCTTCTGAGGCTTCTTTCTTGGGCACGTAGACAGCCATCTTTTCACTATCTCATGGTAGATTAGTCATGGCCCTTGAGAGAAAGGGAACCGAGTGTGTGTGTGTGTGTGTGTGTGTTTATTTTAAGAACTGGCTCTCATGATTGTGGAGGCGGACAGTCCCAGATCTTCAGACAGCTGGTTGGAGACCTTGAACTCGAGAACTTCTAGGAGAGCTGCTGGGGCACCTCCAGTCCCAATCCCAGGAGGCTTGAGGCCCAGCAGAGCCAATACTTCTGCTGAGTCCAGATGCAGGAAATCTCATGTCCCAGCTCGAGGGCAGTCAGGCAGGTGTCATGTTCCCTATTATTTAGCACTTTTGTTCTACTCAGACCTTCAATTTTGGATGAGACCTACCCACATTGTGGAAAGCCATTTGCTTTACTCAGTCTACCCATTTAAATTAATCTCACCCAAAAGCACGGTCACCCTGGCCCAGTCAAGTATACATATAAACTAAACTTCAGACCTGGTCCCCCTCTCTGTGGGTCTGCATCCTAATCTCGCCTTCTTATAAGGATACCAGCCATATTGGAATAAGGCCAACTAGTGACCTCATTTCACTTTTATTGCCTCTTTAAAGGTCCCATCTCCAAATATAGTCACATTCTGAGGTACTGGGGGTTATAACATTAAAATGTGAATTCTGAGAGACACAACTCACCCCATAGCAGGAGAAGGGACTTATAAGCACTCGGGCCTAGCTCTTTCCCTCCTCTGAGTTTGCTGGGCATTCAGAGCTCCTTAGGTTGGCATGGCCCTCTCCGGCAGGCTGACCCATCCATCCATTGCCAAGATACAGCTGAAGTGCAGACATCACTCAGATGGATTACTCGCACACACCAAGTTTGACAGTCACTGAAGGCAGGAAGTGTTTCTTGGGGATGGGACAGCCAGTAAGGTCTTGTCCCAGAAAGAATATTCTCCAGAATAAAATCTTAATGAGATTAACACCCATTTCCTCCCCACCATCTACCCCTTGGCCACCAGAGGGATCTTGCTAAGAAACAGAAGGGCGTCAGGAGAGAAGAGGTCCTACAAGGGAGACTGAAGCCTGGGACCTAGCCATGCCTACTGTGCCTGCTTTAAACACTCTAGATGCACCTGGCAAGAACATACTATTGTAGGCACACTAATTCTTCTCACTATACGTGGGCTGGATTTGGCTCTGGCTACTTGATTCCTAAACCTTCACTAAGAATTCTGCCGAAGACAATTCTCAAGACCCATAACAATTTGGTCAAATGGATCCTTTTGGCATATATCTCACCCATGACACACGCTGGTCTGGCAGAAGTGCCTGAACAAGGAGAGCATGCTTGCAGGGGACACAAGGCCATCTGCACTGCCTACCTGGTGGACTCCTTCCTAATAGCCACTCATGTTGCTGTGAGAATGGCCTCTCCCACCGACAGTGCAGTGTTGGTGGGTAGAAATGCCAAGGCCTGTGTTTTGAGTGGGAGCCAAGAGGTTCCTGGGGCCCCTTCCCACAGACCCTTCCCCTGACCTCCCAGTATAGTCAGGGGCAGGACAGGACCCAAGTTTGACCAATCAAACTCTCCTCTGAGACTTTACATCTGAGTGAAGGCACGTGGCTGTGGGCTCCCTGGGTGCGTGGACCACATCAGCTTTCTGCACAGCTGGGAGCTTAAGCCTGGCAGCAGAGTGCTGCTCAGGGCCCTGGTCTGCTTTTCCAGCACCTGCTGATCCTCTGAAATCCCAGGAGGGGTGCAGTAAGCTCCCTTTTGCTCTAGTTGGCCACACGTGATCTGTTACCCCCAGACTACTTAAAATTATGAAGATGGCCAATTTTATGTGTCTTTTACCACAATTGAAAATTTATAAAAAGCAAATTATAGCTTATAATATCATGTACTTGTATTTAAAGTTAAAAAACATACACAATCTTTTGTATCAGCCAAATTACAAAAATGTGCATGGGAAATATACACACCAAATGGGGGTGGGGTACGGTTTAGGGTTGTCTTTGGGGGAGTGGAGGAGGAATGGGATTTGAGGGAGGCCCGCAGAGGCCATTCACCACGTTGGCAACAGTTTATTTCTGAAGCCGGGCAATGGGTGCACTACGCTCTTCATTTTCTTTGCCACATGAACTATTTCATTAATGAGAGGACCCTGAAGTCTGCGGGACCCTGGGAATTTGGGAGAGGTTTCTGTTCCCTCTGGGCCAAAGCTAAAGGGTCTGTGGTCACATCCGGGTGGGGTGTGGAGGGGCCCTGGGAACACTTCTCTTTTTCTAACTGGAAGAAGCAGCTCCGCTCCTCTAACCCCACCCCCAGCCCTGGCAGAGCTCAAGGGCTGGTTTACATTAATTTAAGATCACTAATGAAGAATAATTAACAGCTTTGAGAGAGCCTGGCATACCCTGTGTTTAGAGTGGTGGTTAATTATGCATTGTCTGAAAAATAACTTTTTCAAACTAAAGTTTCAGGTCGTTGGTTTTTTTTGTTTTGTTAATCCTCACCCTAGGATATTTTTTACATTGATTTTTAGAGAGTAGAAGAAAGGGAAGGAGAGGGAGAGAAAAAAACATCAATGTGAGAGGGAGACATGGACTGGTTGCCTCCAACCATGCCAACCAGGGCCAGGGATCAAACCTGCAACCCAGGTACATGCCCTTGACTGGGAATCGAACCCAGTCAAGGTGCATAGGCCAACACTTTAACCACTTGGGACACACTGGTCAGGGCTCAGGTCGCTGTTTTAAATAGCAGAATGTGGCATTAGGAAAAAAGGCCAAAGCCTTCCTGGGGTTAGATCTGCTTGCGCAAGGACTGCTACTAATTCTGACGCCTCTACCAAACATGGTACATTAAATGCTTTCTTGGCAATGACCCTGCTAATTCCCATGGAGCCACAGGGGAGCCAGTGGGATGCGTGGAGAGAAAGTGACATACTGAGCTCCCTGCCAGGATGAGGTCTGACCATAAAGCCAGAGTTCTCACCTACCTGACTGATATGTCACATGATTTATGGACACTAGCTGACGAACAGAGGACTGTCACCAGACTCCAGAATCTCATTTGCATAGTTGAAGCTCCTCAACTGGCAGCATGGGGCCTCTGCAGCCAGAGTCCTTGGTGTGATCCCAATGGCCCCACTGATAGGCCATGCTATTCTGAGCAAGTTACTTCTCCCTGCTGTGCCTCAGTTTCTTCACATGGAAAATGGGATAATCGCATTCCACACTTCTTGGGGTTGGTGCCTCACACACAGCAGGTGCTCAATGAGCCTCAGCATTATCCTTGCCTCTCCATTCCTTGCTAGCCTCACCCCTGACATGTACCCTGTGCTCCAGCCTCACCTTAGACCATTTATAAACCATACTTGGCTCCATTCCCTTCTCCAAACATTTGTTCATGCCATGCTCTTTGCCTGTCTGGAAAAACCCGACTCCTACATCTAGGCCCAGATCAGATGACACCTCCTGCAGGAAGTCTTCCTTGATTTCTCCCAGCCTCCCTTGCAGTTGGTATCTTTGTGCCACATCCTTAACTTTCATGACTTATTAATGGCTCTCTTTTCTCTTGTAGGCTGGAGCTCCTTGAGAAAAGAGCATCTACTCTGAATAAGTACCTCCCACAGTAGGTGGAGCCAAGGGGAGAGTCCTACTGATTCTTCCTAGAGGCTGAGCCAGGACTCTTACATGGGACCATGTCATTACCAGAGGTGACCCTTCCCAAGACCCTTCTTTCCTGGGGTCCCCACTGTACAGCACAGAGCCCTGCCCCTGACCCTGGACTCCAGTCTCTCTGCCCCTCCTAACTCCATGGCCAGACTCATTACTACTTGAAGGCACTTGCCCTTTGAAAGCCTCTAGTCCCCCTTCTCCCCCATGCTTTCCCCTCTCTCTGGAACCCCATCCTCCCCTTCTGGGCCCAGCCTACTCCTCCAAACACTTCATTTAGTCCCATTCCTCTGTCAAGGTTCTGACCATGACTCCTACCTCGTGCAGCTGAGCCCCTGTGGGTAGGGGGGCTCATTTGTCCCTCCTGCCCCAGGAACCAGAAGCTGTGGAACACTCAAGAGAGATTCCATCTTGGACCAAGAGAGAACTGAGTCCCAATTCTATGACCGCCCTCACTTGGCTGCCTGCCCTTGGGTCTCACTCTATTCACCTGCTAAGGATGGGGATCAGCAATCAGCTAAAAGGCCTCATTCTCAGTAGAAATTTAATAACAGCTAGAACATTTCAGGTGAACTGAGGCTGTAATAACAAATAACAGGCTGGTCACTTCTAAATGCTGGTGCTAATCAGAGCTGCAGGATGGTCTCTCCCCCTGGTGCCCACTCAAGAGTGGGAACTTCCTTTCTGAGGCTGCCGTGAGACCTCAGTGCCTGCCTCCTTCAGAAAAAACACACTGGAAGAAAAGAGAAAGGCTCCCCACACTGTCCCATATCTGCTCAAATGTTAATAGCTGTGAATTAAAAAAAAAAAAAAAGAATTTCCTCTTTTTTTAGAATAGCTGCTTTCTAACTCCCACCTCTAAGTTCTGTCATTACATGCCCTCAAAAGCAGGCAGGGAAACAGCACCATGATGTCCTTCCTGATGACCCAGTGCCGGCATTATGGCCAAGGTGTGCAAGTGGAGAGAACACATATGTGGGAGATGTTGTCACGTTTCTCAGTGTTCAGGGGATGGTGTCTGGGCCACATCATTTCAGGGAACAGTCCCCTAAAGCTGCTGCCCATCATGAGGCCCAGACAGGGAAAGTGACCTGTCCAAATCACACAGAAAGAGGAGGGACTAAACTCTGGTCTCCTGACCTTCAGACCGAGATCCTCCCATTCTGCCTCCCCAAATAAGTCTCGAATCCCTGCTTGGGGTGCCATCAAACTCATAGGAGCTACCCATGAGGCCAGAGGGGTATGTATAGTGGGGTGGGCCAGGCCAGGGACCTCTGGACCCACAGGGCTGCCCTCCTGTGGGGTCAGACCTACTTGGGAGCAAATCCACTCAGGGCTGATTCCAGCAACAAGGAACAATGAAACAGCCTACCACAGAGCACTTGGAGCGACCACTTCTCTGCAGAAATCCTACCAATTCAGGGTGGGAGCAAGACGAGGGTACAATTAAGCAGAGTTGCAAAGAGACCTGCAGCAAATGCTACCACCATTCTTGGCCAGTTTCAGGGACCCTGTGTCCAGATGAGGAGGCCCCACAGTCAGCAGGCTCACAGTGAACTTTCCCTTGCAATCCCATTGCCCTAGCGGCACAGGTCCTCCCTGAGGGGGTGGGGAGGGGGTGGAGGTGGGGGTCTACATACCTTCTGTAGACTCCATGCAGTGGCTGCAGACACAGAAACTGCCAGTAATCCAGGCAAAAGGCCTTGAACTTGAGCATTTTCACCTTTCTGTTTCCAGCCACTGGACCACAGTGGCGCCTCCACTGAGACTGAGAGACTGGAGGGAATTGGGGAACTAGCGTCTCTGGTCTGTCCTGGTCTCCGCCAGGGAGGCTCCACTCACATGGCTCAGCCCTGCCCCGCGGCTCCTGAAGCACAAGCTTCCAATACAAAGAGCAGCGTGCACAAAAGCCTGGCAACTCCTTCCTGAGCTCGCCCATGCGGTCTCAGATTGCTGCTCTCTCTGGAGGCTGATGCTCCTTGGGGCTTTCCTAGGCAAACCAAGGCAATCCTGGCTGTGTCAAGTTGTGGGGGCCCTCAGCCCATCCTGCTCAGGGGGCTGGATGCTGGGGCTCCTGACATTAGCTCTGCAAGCCCCTTCTTCCAACCAGGCCCTGGAGCTTCTGACGGCCCTGGAGTCGCTGGGGCCAAAAAGGCCCAGGGTGGGCGGGGGGGCACAGGCACAGAGGGGGCAAAATGGCAGAAAACATAGCCTTGTTTGCTACTTATGTTTGATGGAATCCCGGCTCAGCCTGCATGAAAGAAAACTCACTACAGAGCCACATGGTACAGGCAGAGCAGCTTTGCTCTGAAAGGCAGTGGAGAAAGATTGACAGGGTTGCACTGCGTGGTTGCCTGGGTGACAGGGACACACTGATACAATCTAAAATGGAACCTCGATGACAGCCGCTCATTGGCTACTGGGAGGCAACTCCTGCATCTATTGAAGGAGGGAGGGGAGCTGCAGGGTGGAGGGGCCCAGCAGCCAAGGCATTATTGGACAGGGACAGAGTAACAGCACAATGGTGGCTCTGTGAGCCTAGGATCTGGCAGTCGCTGCTGATGAAGCAGGACCACTGGGCCCAACCCCTGCTTCCTCATTCATCCTGGCAAGTCCCCAGCTTCTACTCTGGCTGTCTATCAGCTGCAGGAACCTTAGCACATCACTCTTATGCCCCATACCCTCACATGGCCCTCTACTGCTCTCAGATCAGAACAAAAAAACTCCGGACCCATCAGTTGGCCTTCCATGACCTGGCTCCTGCTAGCCATCTGACCTCTCTGAGGCTCCTGATGCGCAGACCCCTGGCTTCCTTCATGTCACCCAATTCACTACACCCTTTGGGCCTTCTTTGCAGTCCTCCTGCCCCAGGGCCCCGCCCAGGTGGCTCATAATCATCCATCACACCTCTATGTCTTCCCCTTCTCTCTGAGGAGAGAGTAAAATCCCCCCATCTGATTGTCCCCAGGAAACGATCCTCTGAAATGGTCCTCTTCATTTCCTTGTTTACTGTGTCTCCCCCACCCCTCCAGTTATAGCACAAGCGTCTCCAGGACATGGCTCTACAGCTCTTTGCATAGCGTAATGCCTGGCCCTGCCAGGTGCCCAGTCTGCATTTGCTGAAGGGATGAGGACCTTGGAGAGCAGAACAGAAGTGTCCTAGAGCACTCACCTCTCAGCTACTTCAGGCTCCTTTTCTCCTTATCATCATTGACAAAACTGTGTTCCCATTGCACCCTCATAAGGAGGCCTCACTAGCACTGCCCTGACCATAGGTGAGGAAACAGGCTCAGAAAAGACCACATCGCTGTGTGTGAGGAATGACATCCAGGAGACATGGGCCTCAGCTGGTGCTGAGCAAGGATGCCCGGCTTCCAAGGGTGGGTGTGGAACCAGAGGCCTGACCCCAGCCCCAAGCTCTGGCAAAGCCAGAGAATAAAGTGACTGTTCCCAGGAGGGTGTTCCTCAATCTGCCATGGGCATGAATGCTGCTTCTGGAGTAGCGGCTGTCAATCAGGGGTGATTTGCCACCATCCCCTCCCTGCCAGGGGAGATTTGGCAACGTCTGGAGAAGCTGTAGTTGTCACAACAGGGGAGGGAGCTGCTTCTAGTGTCATTTAGATGCTGCCAAACATCCTGCAGTGCACAGAATGCCCCCCCCCCCCGCCCCTTGAATGTTCGGCCCCCCAGTGTCAGCAGTACCGCAGTGAGAAACCTGCCCAGAGAGCAGCTTTCCCTAGAAAGCACCCCGCCCTGGACAACTGGAACTGTAAGGCTTTCAAATATTGTCCAAGCCTCCCTTGTACAACAGAGAGAATGGAGCCCAGGGAGGGGAAAGGGCAGGACCAGCATTGCTAGGATGGGCCCAGGCTGAAGGCAGGCTGCTTCTCAGTGGGAGGAGCCATCAGATACTGGGCTGAGAACCTCGGGGCAGGTGGGGAAGTGGGCAACAGCAGCCATTTGCCAGAGTGATGAGCCTCTTTGCCAAGTAGCAGAGACTGGGCCAGCCACCTGAAGTGCCACCCTGCCCTCTCCCCAGACAAGGACATTAGCTTCCCTCTCATGACCGTGGCACAGGAAGCTGGGGCCTTTGTTTCTGAATTCCCAAGCTGTGAACAGGGCCACCAGAACCTCCTTGGGATTCACTCCGCCACATGGAACCGCAGTGACCAGAGCAAGAATGCTGTGTTTCTCAGAGGCACCCACAAGCAGCAAGGCCAGTGGCACAGAGGCCTGATGGTGCTTGGAGGAGGTACGTGGGGGTCCTAGGCCCGGGTCTGGCACCAATATTCTTCTAGATCTCAGTTTTCCTCATCTGTGAAATGGGAACATGGAGCCCAGCTCTGCCTGTGTCCCAAGGCTGTATGAGGGTCAAAAGTCAGCTCACATGCGATGACGAGATTGTGAGGATGGGGCAGATCCCATCTAGTGCCTGCTGCTTTGCTGTTCCTCAAACAGGCCAAGCATGCTCCACCTCAGGACCTTTGCACTGACCGTCACCAGCACCTGGATGCTCTTCCTTCAGGTACTCACACGGCTCATCCTCCTTTCCTTCTGCTGTCTGGTTAAATGGTGCCTACCATCTGATGAAAGGCCTTCCTTGACCACTGTCCCATCACTCTCTGTTATTTGCAGCACTTATCATCATGTGAAACATTATATTAAAAACTAATTTATTTGCCCTGCCTGACACGGTAGCTCTGCAAAGGCAGCAGGACTGTTTACCATGTGTCCTGAGTGACCTGGGCCCACAAAGCTCAGGAAACACAGCTGAGTGGAGGAGAGGGAAGGGCAGGGTCCAACTCTGTCCTTCAGGATAAGAAGCACTGAGTCATTGGCTGCAAAATGAGATGGGACCAGCCTTGAGGGGTGGTGGCTACTGTGGCCACCCTCTGACCAAGCCTATCTGCCCTGTCTGGTGAGAGCTGGGCCTTAATTTGCTGACAAACTGAGTGGTCAAACCTGAGGAAGCAGGGGCTCATGACAGCCCCCCATACAGCCCCTGACACCCCAGGACAAGAGAACCACCACTATCCCTTCATTTCAGAGCCTTCCCCAGACTGGTCAGTAGAATGGACTACAGTATGCAACATGAATGGGTTTCAGAAGCCAGTGGCTCAGCTACTTCCAGGAATTCCTGAACCTTTCACCCTGGGCTCAGCCCATCCTGCTGTGGACACCCACACACCGGCCGGACATCCCAGGCCAGCTAGAAAGGGGCCCGTGAGTGTGTGAGCAAGGAGTGACAGGGCAAGGATCTGACTGCAAGAGGAAAGCACTGTGCAGATGGTCTGGAGTCTGTGTGTGAATAATGGTGTGATGACTATCTAAGGAGCTCAGGTGTTGGGGGCAACCAGGCCTGCAGGGGAGGGCAAGCACACACCTGAGCAGTGTACCACTGCTTCAGGCAGTGCTCACAGCAGGACTTCAGTTCAAATGCCACACCAGGCAAAAATCCTGACCAAGTGCCTTCTCTCTCACTGCGTGACTGAGAAGTGGGGCACTACAGCTTCCACCAAACATGTGCCACTACTGTTATTATGTTTGGCTGAGGAGTGCCCACGATGCAGGCTCACATAAGTGTGAGCACAGGTGCGTGAGCTCACATGTACAAGCCAGTTCTCTATCCTCCAACCTTGCCTGGCTTAGGGAAGCAATGTCCAGATAACCACTCCTCTGCCCCTTCTCGCAGCCTCTGGGTTTAGTAGCAGGGACTGTGATCCTGTACAGCACCCACTGTACCCCGACACCTGCGGCCCAGGCTTGCTGAATGTCTCCAGTGCCTTGTGAACCCCTTTCAGGCTTGCTAACGGAGGCCAAGATCCTCAGTGAGATTGGGCTCTGCCTGTCTCTCTGCCCGTCCTGCTCCTTGTTCTCCATGTGCTCGTCATGTCCACTCTTCACAGGCCCTCACAAAGCACACCCCTTCCCACCTCATCTCACTCCATCACCTCTGCAATGCAGCGCAGAGGTTCCTCGCTCCCTGACTCACGGCTGCACAGCCCGGCCCCTGGAGTGCCAGCCCCACTCCAGGACAAGCTGCCTGTTACTTGACTTTCTTGACCACTAGACTGTGAGCAGAGACCTGTTGCTTCCTTTGTCTAAGCTGCAGCCTCCAACCCTTTCTTGTAAAAACGGAGAATGCATTCCTCTGAAAACATCTTATGGAAACTCAAGATAAAAGATACATGAGGGCAGAGACCCGCAAACACCCCTGCTTCCACCAAGTATAGTCAGAAAAACAACACAACCCATGGGCTTCGCCTTCCAGCTGCTCTAGGCCAGCCATGTGAGGACCCCTAACCTGGGATCTCAGAGGAACTATCTGCTGAGCCCTGGTTTGTTGGGGCCACTCTTAGCTGTACTTGTTCTCAGAGGACTGTTAGCAGTACCTCTGGCTCCTAGAGGAATTTTAGGGCCCAAATGGTGGGACTAATTTTCCCTGAAGGCCGCTTGGAGTACATCCTCCATGCAGATAGGAAGCTGGGCTCAGTGGGCCAGAGTAGGTCTGGGGCACAGGGGGAGGCTGTATCTGTAACGTCAGGGGAGGGGTTGCTTCCAGTATCCAAGGGAGCTCCTGAAATAGCGAAAGTGAGACAGTTATCAGTGCCCCCCCAATAAACGCCCTGGATGCAGTCTCTTAGCAGAGGTTGTGGGTTCCAGCTAAGAAGCTGCCTGTCTCAGCCCCATGAAACAGTTCACACACAAGTGGCTCTTGAAAACATCAAGTCCAACTGCTCTCTTTTCAATGAGGAAGCCGAAGCCTAAGGTTCCAAAGGGAGTCTCCCAGGTTGAGATCTTTGCAGCCAGAGCTGATAGGATATAGCCTGGACTTAACTGAGGCCTACACCTGCCAGCTCACAGCTCTGCCCATGGGTTCCTCTGCCACAGACAAACCTTTCCCAGGCATGATTCCTCAGCCTCCTCTCATACCCCTCTCCACCACCACCCTGGCTATCTCACTCTTCTTGCAATATGCCAATTTCATTCCCACCCCAGGGCCTTTGCACTTGCTGTGCCTTCTGCATGGAATGCTGTGCCCCCAATCACCACATGTGATATTCACTGTCCAACTCAGAGGACTTCCCTATCTGTAGCATCCTCTTCGCAGTCCCTCAGTACTCTCACCTCACCACTCCATTTTATTTCTTTCAGAACCCCATATGAAAGGAGCTGAGCCACTTATTTGTTTCCATGTTCACTGCCTGTCTTGCCATCAGTGTTCTGACTCCAGAGGCACAGGGCCTTGTGGTGTCCAGATCACTGATGGCCCTGCAGAGGAGACTAGTTATGGCTGTGAAGGTGCCTCCTTCGATCCTCCTCCTGCTGTACACTGTGGCCGGGGTAGGGGCGGGGGCGGAGAGTGCAGTCAGAAGAGGGGAGGGAGCTCTTCCCTTCCCCCTACAGGAGTGAGAAAACTAAGGCTCAGAGGGGAAGCATCATGGGTCTAACAGCTCTGAGAGGTGCTCAGGGATTGAAACACAGGTGTGTTTGGCTTAAAACCACAATGCTCCTTCCCAAAGAGGCCCTAGAGCCTTCGAAGACCACAGCAGGGTCCATCAGCTGTGGGAAACCACAACCCCTGCTAAGAGACTGCATCCAGCTCTGGATGTAGGTCAGAAGCCAGCCCCACCTGGGTCAGATCCTGCTCCACCCTCAACTAGCCATACATTTGGTGCAGGTTCCTTCACTTCCCTGTGCCTCAGTCTTTTCATCTGTAAATGGGAATAAGTAACAGTATATTACTCACAGGGGTAAACAATGGGTCTGGAACTACTATGGAGAGACAGAAGCATCTGTTTTCTACACCTGGTAACATCCCCAGCATCCAAAGCCTTGAGCCTGGGCATACCTTCCACTAGCCAGGAGCCTGGCCACCCGGCACTGCCTGCCCTGCCACTCTGGGAGCAGCTGCTATGACATAGGGCATCCCTGGAGGCAGCATCATTGGAGTACTCCTCTCCTGATGCCTTCTCCCATGGGACACAACCTCTCACCACTGTAGCTGCCAACACACTCTCCTACCCAATGCCTCAGAGGTCAGGGCGCTTGGCTTGGATGGCCTGTACTTGGCACTGTGGTCTTTGCCATCTGAGCCAATGCTGGGTAATCTGAGCTTCAGCCTGCTTTCCTACTTCCCCTCACTACAGTCTTGGTGGAGACTCCTTCTTCCACATCCCCACACTGAACTGCTATCTGCTACTTCCTGTCCAACTAGAGCATGGCTGGTTCCAAACCCCAGGCTTAGCAGATAGATCCCACAGGATCCAGCCCTGCCCCAGTGCCTTCTCCTCCCAGCTGAAGAGCCCCCTCCCCCTGGGAGCCAGAATGTATCCCCAAGTGCCCACAATTTGTGGGCTCAGTAACTCTGCCTGCATGTCAACAAAGCCTTGCCAAAGACCAAGAAGAAAAGAGGATGTGAGGGATGGTATCAGGGTGCCTTCCTTCTCTGCACTGTTTGCTCTTCTGTGCCCACTCTGGATGAGCAAGTTTTCTAGGAGGGAGAGGGGGAAGGGCTGACAAGGCAGGCTTTTATTCCCTCCCAGGCCAGACCCATGCTGGGCCTGGAGAGCAGTTCTGGTCTTCAGAAAGCTCCACATCTGGACAAGGGGACTCATCTCTGAAGTCCCCCTGCCCAGCCACTCAGTTGTAGATGTGCCATTTGAGGCAATACCAGTATAATGTGAGGATACAGCAACATGGCACCCAGGTTTCCCAGCCCAAGGCTGCCTTACACAAGCTTGGAATCCAGCTCCCAGCTCCAGCCCTGCTTTGATAATATCACAATAACATGGCAGTATCTTGGCCTGCCTCAGGCTTCTTTTGTGTTTGTGTGTTTCCCCCCCCCCCGCCCCCCCCAATTCTCCCTCATTTAGCTCTTGCATGAATCTCATGAGGCACATGGGATCCTGCCCACCCCTTCCCATGCCCTTTACAATTGCTGAAAGTGTAGAGCTCAGGGCACCCTATACATGGAACACCATTCCATTCTCTACCTTTGTATCCTGCAGCAAACTTCAATCCACCCTACAGAACCCTGATCAAATATCAACTCCTTTGTGCAGCCCTCTTTGCCTACCTCGT
>PVJC01032267.1:0-14356 GCA_004026665.1 Murina feae
AATCCCGATTGGGGTTTGAGAGTATATGGGTTTAGAGGACGCGGGGAGACAGGCAGAGAGAGGACTCGAGGTGTCCTCCCTGAAAACACATCCCAACCTGACCTGAGCCACGGCCTCTGGGCAGCTTTCCATCGAGTGCCAAGCATTCCACTCCTCTTCCATCAGCTCCTGTGCTAGAAGGGTGCGCTGAGCCCTCCCTGGCACATTGCCTCCAGCCTGTCGGTATTTGTCCAGGAGCCTGTTCCGGCTGTTTCTCATTCTCTCCAGGCATCCCTTGGAAGAAGGGAGGAAGATGCGAGGGAGAAAGGGTATGGGGGAGGGGGGAAGGGATATGGAGGAGAAGGGGAAGTATGGGGGAGGGGAGAAGAGGGCAGGCAATTCCATAAAAAGCAAACAAACAACACCTCTTAGATTTTGTTATTAAAACATTAAAGAAAACTTACAGACACAAATTATCAACTATAATCCAACTGCTGTTAATTTTGTATATTCTCCTCCCGTCCTTATCCACGTGTAGACAGATGAAATACTTTGTTCTCATGTTTCCAGGTCACCGTATTTTACATTCTACCCTCAATGCCGGCTTCTTTAATGGTTGGATAACAGCTCAACACCCGCCGTCCTGTTACACAGGGCATTTGGACTGCTTCCACATTCTGGCTGCTCTAGCTATGGCTGCAGCAGTCACCTACCTGTGCAACACTGTTTCTAAATTTGGGGCAATTTGTCCCCCAAGGGACATCTGGCAATGCCTGGAGACATTGTTGGTTGCCATAACTCTGCTGGCATCCAGTGGGCAGAGGCCAGGGATTCTGCTAACCATCCCACAATGCACAGAACCACCACCCCACAACCGAGAACTGTCTTCCTCAAAATGTCAATGGCCAAGGTGAGAAGCCCTGATGCCAACAGTCGTTTCCAGCATCAGATTATAGTCCTGGGCTACATCTACTACTTATGGGATTCCTGCAGTCCTAGGCAGTGTTACAGGAAGCGTGCTGAGCTCAGACTAGGTCAGAACTAAGATGAGGTACAACTCTGCTAAGACAGTAAGTGAGGCTCTCCTGAACAGACGCTCTACCTCGAACAGAAATAATTTCTCTCTTGCATGAGGTGCGTATCCAGTACACAAAGTGCCTTCGCGGTGCCCACTACCCAACCACAGCAGGTGCTGTTGCCGTGGCGTGCAGAAAGGGTGGCAAGGGTCACACTTAGAATTTACAACAAATCCATATCCAACACTAAAGGGCCTGAGGCTGGTCCGGCCCCGGGCTAATCCCGCACCCAGGGGTCAGTTCCGGGAGGCAGCCGGGCGGTGGACAAGAACCAGATCTACAGGTGGGAAGTCTTGAGTCCCAGGCCCACCTCCGCCCGCCAGGGACTCCTGACACCTGCCTCACCCGGCGAAGGCACTGAGGAGAGCGGTTCCTGGAGGGATTCGGGGGGTGACCACGGCCCAGCCAAAGCTTCCCAACTCCCACACTCACCTGCCTGAACGTCTCTTTCCATGGAGGGGAGCCCACCAATTTGTACATCGAACGGTGCGGAGATCCAGACTGCTCGGCCATCTCCCCTCCGCGGGAGCAGCCGGCAGAAACACCGCCCCTGCGGGCGCGCAGAACCCTGGGAATTGTAGTTTCTGGTTGCTGATCGTACCACACGGCAGGGAATTCTGGGAAGTATTCCTTCTCGCTGTCCCAATAAGGAGACAGCTTTGCGCAAGGATGGGTAGTGAAACCCGTGAGGTTAATCCACCCTGGATTGAAGGAGTTAAGTCTCGAGGGAAAGCTTTGGGTTAGTTAAATCTAGGTTTTAATTAAGTCTAGGTTTTAGTTAAGTCTAGGTTTACCCAAGTGGAGGTGTCCAATAAGCAATGGGATTTACAGGACTCAGATTCTCTCTCAGGTTCTAGACTTTTCCGCGGCCCCAAAACTTGAAACAGGCACCGGCCGGTCGACATTCTCGTCCCGCCCCTGTGGCTTGACTGGTGATTGGCTATCCAGTAGCGCTGCCGCTGCCTGATAGGCTGGCCTCACTTTATTAGCCCCTAGCTCTAGCCTCGGGATTCCGGGATGCCTGCTCGCTGATTCGCCGAAGCAGTGGGCGGTCGGCCGAGGATTGGCTGCGCTCAGCGGCGGGCTGAGCAATTGGAATGAGGGGAGCAGTTGGGCCAAGATGGCGGCCGCCGAGGGGTCCTCGGGCGACGGCGAGCTGTGGCAGACCTGGTTTCCTAATCACGCCGTGTTCTTGCGGCTCCGGGAGGGACTGAGAAACCAGAGTCCATCCGAGGCCGAGAAACCGGCTTCTTTATCACTGTCTTCGTCGCCGCCGCCGCCGCCGCAGTTGCTGACGAGAAACCTGGTCTTGGGCCTCGGTGGAGAACTCTTCCTGTGGGACGGGGAAGGCAGCTCTTTCCTAGTGGTTCGCCTCCGGGGCCTCGGCAGCGCGGGTGAGGAGCCCTCCCTCTCCCAGTACCAGGTACGGCCCGGCTCCTCTTGGACATGCCCCTCGTCCGGGAGCTGAACTCGTGTTTTGTTTTGTTTGTCCCCTCCCCATCTTGGCTATTTTTCGTCTTATTAGGCGTGCCGTTCAGGGGTGAGCAGACGTCCAGCCTCTTGGGGCAAGGTCTCTCTCTTATTTCCATCCCGCTCTAGCCTGGCCCCGTAGCCTTCTGTAGCCTCCTTTTTGACCCGACGCTGTACCTGACACGCTTGTAGGAACTTATGCCCTCAGGTGTGTGAGTTCCCGGGGGGCCGGGAGGAAGGGAAGGACCACGTCACTCTCAGTGAGTAGCGTCGGTTACGCAGGGCTCTGACGAACAGCAAAACAGGGCGAGTGGGGAGCGGGTGCGGTCGCTCTTTTTAGCAGGTGGGTCCTGAGAAACCTCACTAGTGATGTGGCACCCAAAATCGTAGGGATAATCCTGACTTCCTCTTGGGATTGTTGCGAGCGTCGTCGGGTAATAGCTTTGAAAGCACCACGTTGGGTGCCTGACAGAGCGGAGGAATCCCCTGTTATTTCATTTACTTTTTAGGAAACTAGGCCATCCGCAAGGTGGGAAGGGATTTCTGTTTGTTTTTGATAAGCCAACGGCACGTGAAAGTGGGTGTGATGGGAAAGGACTCCATCCTTGCTGCAATCACGCATTGCTTTCTGGACATGTTGGTGCTGTAGGAGGGGCCCGGTGCACGAATCGGTGCACTTGGAAAGGAACTGTGGGCTGCGAGGCTGTGGTGTGCTAGGCACATCCTACACGCCCTGCGCTTGCCCCCCGCCACTGGCACCCACTGAGGAGCGATTGGGGCCTGGGGCTGGTGCCAGCAGTGGGTGTGAGTAGGCTGGAGCTGTCAGTGGGTGCAAGCAGCGGCTGCTGCCCCAGTTGCTCCTCAGGAGCAGGGGGAGGTGGAGAAGCCCTCAGGTGCAGTTGGGGCCAGCAGTCACCGCTCGCACCTGCTGATGGGGCTGAACAATTGGGGCTGCTGCCCACGATTGGGGCTGCTGCCTACAGGGCTGGAGGACCATGGGGCTTGGGAGCAAAGAATTTTCAGTAACTACCAGAGGCTTGCTTTGGTCTGGCACCCCCAGGCCACCATCCCACTATGACCTATGCCCGCCATATTCCATGCACGCCCTCTGGTGGTCAGCGCACGTCATAGTGACCAGTTGTTTGGTTGTTTCACTGTTGAGTCTATTTGCATAGTAGGGTTTTATGTATATACTAGGGGCCCAGTGCACAAAAATTTGTGCACTTTGGAGGGGGCGTCCCTCTTCCAGCCTGTGCCCTCTCGCAGTCTGGGACCCCTCAGGGGATGTCCACCTGCTGGTGTGCCTGGCCAGCCTGGGTGAGTGGCTGATGGCTGTTTGCAGCAAAGCTGGCTGGAATTTATTTAACTTCTAAAATTGAAACTTTGTTGCTTTAACTGGAGCCCTGGTCGGGTTGCCCCTGACAACCCAAGCTCCCAGCGCTTCCTTGAGTCCAAGCCTGGAAGCAGGTCTCTGGGGTTTATCTTCTATAATTGAAACTTTGTTGTGGAAACTTTGTTGCCACAGCCAGCCTAGGCAGACAGGAACCTTAGCTTTCTTCATCGCCAGAGCAAGCCTTCTGCTTGTTCCAGCTCCGTGGCTGCCGGCTGCCATCTTGGCTGGGTTAATTTGCATACAGTCTCTCTGATTGGCTGGTGGGCATGGCTTGGCTGGTGGGTGTGGCTTATGTGTCTCAGGGTGGTGGTTAATTTGCATATTACTCTTACTAGATTAGGTAGATGTATACTAGTAAAGAGCTAATATGCTAATGAGAGGGATGCCTTAAGGACCAGGTCATTAACATATTAGCTGGGGCGTTGCTCTGGAGACAGGGCAGAAGTGGGGAGGTGCCCATAGGAGGCGGGACCATCACATGCCAGGGAGGGAAAGGGTGAGAGCCCATAGTGCTGCCCCAGCAGTCCTTCACCACCCACCGCTTGCACTCTGAATGCCCCGTGGCCCACCTGCCAGAGGAAGGAGCACAGGAGCCATGACAGGGCAGAGCCGCCACCTTGCTCTGGAGACAGGGCGAAAGTGGGGCAGTGCCCAGAGAAGGCGGGACCAGCCTGAGGCGATTGGAGGGACTGAGGTTGGGGCTTGAAGCAACCAGAGAAGACCAGAGGGTTTGGGGGCTGGGCCAGGTGTGCTGGAGCTCTGAGTGGACAGGTTTGGGTATCAAGGCAGGGCTGCCAGTGGGTGGGCAGTGCTGCGCTATAACGCACACTGGGCTCCTAGTAGATAATAAGAGGCTAGTATGCAAATCCATCAAATGGAGGAATGACCATTCACTATGATGCACACTGACCACCAGAGAGCAGACGCTTGACACAGGAGCTGCCTCCTGGTGGTCAGTGCACTCCCACAGGGGGAGTGCCACTCAGCCAGAAGCCAGGCTCACGGCTGGTGAACGCAGCAGCAGTGGCAGGAGCCTCTCCCACCTCCACAGCAACACTAAAGATGTCCAACTGCTGGCTTAAGCCTAAGCTGTCAGTTGGACAGCCCCCAAGGGCTCCAGGATTGCGAGAGGGTGCAGGCCGGGCTGAGGACCCCCCCAACACCCCCACCCCAAGTGTACAAATTTCATACACTGGCCTTCTAGTTGGTAATAAACTGATTCTTTTAAAGATTAAAAACTAAAAAATCTGGCTAACATTGTAACTCCACAGCTATTGTGTGACATTGTCCGATTCTTGTTGATAAGAAATGATTTGAAACTAAAGAGGTGCTAGATATGTTTTTGCAGTTTTGAAAATAGGTCACAGGTCTACAATCTACTAACTGTAATATTTCAGTTTATAAGAGTAACTTACAAGATGCTCAGCACAGTATTCCACTAGCACCCTACATTGCTGTGCAGCATTTTTCAGTTATGAGTAAATTTTTTATGTTTATTTATTGTCTACTTTTCTAGACAGTAAACACCAAGTCATGGCCTCTGTATGCCTTACTTATTTACTTAGGTATTTCCAGTATTTCACTCAGTTTCTGGAACATATAAGCTCTCAGTAAATATTAGTGTTTGTCTGAATAACCCTCAATCTTCTAGAAGATCCAAAACTCTGAGATAGGCAAAAAAGCAGCTTAGCATGAGTTGCAAGTAGCATAAGTGGTGCCTTAGAAACAAAACAAAAACCCCTAAGTACTTTGATTGTCACAGTGATTTAAGATAATTGGATTGTGTGTAGCAAAAGGAAGGTGGCTTCAATTTGATGTGAGGTAGACTGTCAAAATTAAGCAGAAAGAAGATGGAGATTGAGAAGATAGGGAAAAGAAAAGATCCATCACAGGAGGAAAAACAGAATCAGCAAAAAGGCAACTAAAAAAAACCAAACAGGCCTGTAGACATCAGTATTAATCAATAGAAATCTCATATTCACAACGTCTTGTCTAATAGGACTTTGACTTAGTGGGATTCTTCATACATAAGGATAAGCAATACATTGGCAATTTCATGGTTTGTTATTAAAAGTAGAAAGAAAAGAAAATGGCACCATGATAACGAGAATAGGAAGAAGTGATGTTTTTTAAGGATATGTGATGCCGAGACAAACACTTCCATACCTGCATAGGTAAAGCACCATTTTACTTCCTACAGATATTCTTAAGCCAATTCTCTATCTTATTGTACTACTAGAGGCCTGGTGCACAAAAATTTGTGCACTCAGAGATGTCCCTCAGCAAGGCCTGTGCCCTCTCACAGTCTGGGACCCTCAGGGGATATCCACCTGCTGGCTTAGTCCCGCTCCCTGGGCAATTGGGCCTAATCTGGCAGCCAGACATCCCTTTGGCAGCCCAAGGGCCCTCGGGGGATGTCCACTTGCCAGCGGGGAGCAGGCCTAAGCTGCATTCGGACATCCTTAGCACTGCTGAGGAGGCAGGAGAGGCTCCCGCCACCACTGCTGTGTTGGCAGCGGTCAGCCTGGCTTGTGGCTCATCAGAGCTTCCCCTGTGGGAGCACATTGATCACCAGGGGGCAGCTCCTGCATTGAGCATCTGCCCCCTGGTGGTCAGTGTGTGTCATAGTGACCAGTCATTCCCAGTGGTTTTGCTGTTAGGGTCAATTTGCATATTACCCTTTTATTATATAGGATTTCTAATATAATGTAGTAATTATCATTTATTAATGCTTCTGAGGTCTTCATTTGTCTTCACTAAAACATACTGAGAGTGAGTTATATTATGCTAAAGTTACAGAGAGGAAAGACACAGATTCATAAGTAATTCATTCTAAATATTCGTAGTTGTATGGGATAAGCAAGTAAAAAGGTACTTAGAATGCAGGGTGATAAGAACTGTCATAGAGGGTGCTATAGGAGTCAGTCCAGAAAAGATGCACTTATCCCTGGGGTATTTGGGGGAGGGGGGAGGAAAGTGTATCAAGGCTTTCCTCCAAGAATGTGTTAGCTAACAAAAGGAAAATGAGGGCATTGCAAGAAGAGAAACCCTTATGCAAAGACAGAAAAGCATAATAATTACCCAGAAGTGCAAGTTAATCTGATTGGAGTGTCAAGTACAAGAGGGAAATGGTGGAGAGTTGAGGCTGAGGTGGGAGGCTGGAGCTTGCTCAGAAAGAGGAAATTTATGTGCAATATTTCTTTATCAAGATAGGGAAATTTGATGCATTTTATAACATTCCAATCAAAATGGTGGGAACTATTTCTTCAGTTAATGGCTCGAGTGTAATTATCCAGAATGCTTCATTACCCTACAGTTATGGAAAACTAAAGCAGTACTGTGCTTTCAAGTAATTGCCACATATGTTTACATTAAAATTAAGTATTTTGACCAGTTTGCTTTAATTTCAGAGATTGCTTTGCATAAATCCACCCCTGTTTGAAATCTATCAAGTCTTACTAAGTCCAACACAACATCACATAGCACTTATAGGAATAAAAGGACTTATGGTACTAGAATTACCTAAAAGATGGGGCAAGAATTCTGAATTTGAAGGTGGAAAATCAACAGTGAATTGTAGGTAAGTTATATTTCCATTTAGTTGTTATATTTCTAATTTGTAATTCATGTAGAAAGTTACTCAAGACCATTGGTTTTTAAGGCATGTTTATTGTGAATACTCCAGAAGGTCTGCACATTGGCATCTTTTGATAATGTTGTAGTATATGTGTGATTATACTTTTTATTCTGCCTGAATTATCACGTTGTTCTCTCAGAAGTCAGGCTATTTTTCAAGTAGGTAGAAATAAGGTGGTTTAAAAAAATTTTTTTTTTTTTATTGATTTCAAAGGGAATGGGAGAGTGGGAGAAAGAGAGAAACATCAATGATGAGAGAGAATCATTGATCCACTGCCTCCTGCACGCCCCCTACTGGGGATCGAGCCTGTAACCCAGGCATGTTCTCCTACCAGGAATTGAACTCTGACCTCCTAGTTCATAGGTTGATGCTTAACTGCTGAGCCACACCCACCAGGTGAGAAATAAGGATTTTGTTTGTAAAATATATTTTTATTAATTTTAGAGAGAAAGGGGGGGAGAGAGAGAGAGAGAGAGAGAGAGAGAGAGAGAAACATCAGTGATGAAAGAGAATCATTGATGGGCTGCCTCCTGCAAGACCCCTACTGGGGATCGAGGCTGCAACCCAGGCCATGTGCCCTTGACCAGAATCGAATCCGCGATACCCTCCAGTTCACAGGCCAATACTCTATTCACTAAGCCAAACCTGCTAGGGCGAGTAATAAGATTTTTTAATAGCAGTTGTTATCTATAAATCAGACAGTTTGTTCATAAGTTCAATTAAGTTTTAACTTTTGTATTATTTTTTCAACAAACTCATAAAAGTGAGAGATTGAAAGATCTGTTGAAAAGAATATAAGATAGAAATCTACCTTTAGCTCCGTATTTATAGGTTGGGTCCCTTTGAAGTGTTCCTAAATTTCTATTTCATTTCTACAATAGGAATGATAATAGCTGCTCTTGTATTTTTCTTACAAGGTTACTAAAAGGATCATACGTAAGATAATATATAATATAAATAATATAAAGAAAAATATTTTTATTTTGATTCTTTGATATTAATCGAGTAGATGCTTTGAATGCTCTCCTAGCAAGACTTAAGTGAAAGAAATTTGAAGGAAAGCAGAGCAAAAAGTGTTAAAATAGGTTTTCCTTTAGAAGGTTTTTCATCAAAGGCTACAAAATGTTTTGGAAAATTGTTCTTTATTTTAGTACCACTCCAATTGCTGAGAGATTTTTCACCAGTTCTGCCTCTCTGACTCTCAAGCATGCTGCCTGGTATCCAAGTGAAATGCTGGATCCCCACATAGTTCTGTTAACATCAGACAATGTAATAAGGTAAAGTTTATTTTTATGTCTTACAGCTTTGTGAATAGGGAAGTTCTGTTTCTGTTTTCCAATTAATAGCTCAAGGTACCACTAAAGGGGTCCTTTGATGTTAGGATGCTCTGTCTGATGGCTGTTGTAGCCCCATTCTCAAGAATTGTCTCACTGCCCTAACTTACATGCCTTAATTACTGCTATTTTCTCTCAAAATCTTCCAGTCTCTCCTGTCCTAATCTGACTTGTAAGCACTGTTAAAATAATCTTCCTCAAACTATTTTCTTTATGTCACTACTTTGGAGGTAATGTGACAGGAGAAAGAGAATATAATTGAGAATTGAGAGATTTGAATTCTTATCTCAGTGCCACTTCTGTCTTTGAGATCTCAGGCTTCTTTATAGAGAGCCTTTGTTTACAGTTTATAAAATGAGCAGATTTAATCATTTCTAAATCCCCTTTCAGGTTTTGTACTCGATGATTAAACGCTCTAAAACTACAGAGATTTCTTTTATCAGTTAACTCTCTGTATCTGCCTTCTGTGAAAAGTTGATGGGGATATTCTACTAACTGAGATACGAATACCTCCAGTTTTATTTTTCTTAATCACTGCTTTTAACTGTGCTCTACCAAACCTTCCTTCTGTACTGAATGCTTGATCCTGCAATGGCACCTTATACAGATCTCATAGCTTTCTGGTTACTTTTAGGTATAAAAACTAAGTCTGTCCGTTTAAAACTCCGATCTCAAATCTATTTCAAAACTATATCCTGGGCCTGTCACAGGTCAGACCTTGAGGCATCTGAAATGAGTGGAGAGGGCATGGTCTGCTCTTGACTCACCTTGAGGTAGGGGTGAAGTATAAGGACAGGGGCTGCCTCCTCTGGTGTAACTCCTTGATAATGGGAGTAGGAAGCATGGGACAGCTGAGGCAAACCTCTTACCTAACTGGTTATCTGTCAGTGATGGGGCAGAAGGGTGGGGAACATATCCCTGATCCTAGATTAATTGAGTTCCACCTGCTGTTGGTTACCTGCTGATGTGCTAGTCTCTGCACCAATGGGATGCATGTGTTTTCTGGGGCAGCTCCCTCCATCATTGAGGAGCTGTCTCCCATTGGCTCTATTAGCTGCCCATTCCCTGAACCCACTCTCAAGAGTAGCCCCAAACTTGGTATTCCTCCCTTCTCAACTTAAACTTTTTCGTCTTTCATATGGAGTCATGGTAACTGCTGAGGTCCTTTTCCTTGTCCTCCAGGGACCACAGAGAACTGGGCATACTGTCCCATGGTCCTTTCTTAGGCTGTGCCAGCCTCCCTCCTTCAGATATGTTCATATTAGATACCACATAGTGATCACATGCCCCAACCCTAGGATATGGAATGTCAGTTTTACCCAAGAATTCCCTTTGTGGCCTGTAGTTTTCTGCTACACATCTGGCATTCAACTCAAATGAGCTGCTGATCTCTCTTTATTACAGGCACTCCTCAATCTCACTTTCTCTTAGAGCCTTCCGTGCGCACCCATTTGGTTTTGGAGTTGGGGATAAAGAAAGAAGGAGGGATTACCTCCCATTACAAATACTGTACTGTACTCCTAAGGACACTTGACACCCTCTGTTTTAGTCTTCCTTTTATGTATGCTGGCTCACTTAAGCCTTAAAGGAAGTATCTGGCCTCAGTTATTAAAGGTGCTTTTTAAGACATGGGGTATTTAACACTTCTCTTTTCCTAAGCTGTGGATTTTGTTGACAATTTCAGGGCAACAAGAAATTCCCACAATGTCTGTTGCATTTACTTGTTCACTATTCCCCATTACAATACATTCTGTTTTGTGCTTATGTATAGTCTCTGTGCCAATGGGGTATATGTGTTTTCAGGTATATTTTGTTTTTTTAAAATATATTTTATTGATTTTTTACAGAGAGGAAGGGAGAGGGATAGAGAGTTAGAAACATCGAAGAGAGAGAAACATTGATCAGCTGCCTCCTGCACACTCCCTATTGGGGATGTGCCCACAACCAAGGTACATGCCCTTGACCGGAATCGAACCTGGGACCCTTCAGTCCGCAGGCCGATGCTCTATCCACTGAGCCAAACTGGCTAGGGCATCAGGTATATTTTGAAGTCAATAAAGTTTATAGGCAGCTAGGAAGACCACAATGAATGTGTGTTCAATTGGATCAAGTTTTCATTTAAAATGTTTATTAGATTGTATTTTATTGGTAATGGAACAGACTAAGTCTTAAAATCCGTAGTGGGTCAGACAAAATAAGTGATTAATTTTGTTAATTTGTAAAAAGACTTCGTAAGAGACATTGGATTTCTAATAATATTACTGACCTTTTGAAAATTCTCCTTTTAACAGTAGCCATATATGCTGTGAAAATTTAAGTTATTTTAAATTAAAGTGATTTTGGTGAAAAAAATCTTTTTTACAGTTTTAAACTTTCCTTGAGAAAATAGGGATGGTGTGATAGTTTTTATATCACAAAAACGTGTGTAGATTGTAGGCTACATGTCACTCCTCTGCTGGTCAGAACAATGAGATGTAGTTCCTTCTCTAGTGAGATTTGCTGCCTAACAGGCCGAGGAAGATGGGTGTATTTGAAGGGAAGCTGGCAAACTGAGATGACTAGACAAGGCGAGTATGGCTAAGGATTTAGGATGGAAGAGACAGGTGCAGTGCCACGGAGTACGCTAATAAAGAGTTTTGGTAACGATAGAGGATATTTCTTCAGGTCCCAAAGAAACCTAATGTTAAAGAACAAATGAAGTACCTACTTTGTCAGTAACAGCAAGATCTTTGACAAAGAAATGGTTGTGATAACTTACAGGAAAATTCTCAAGAACTGACTAGATGTAAAAGAAAGGACAATTTTGGGAAATGAAAGAGAATTTTAAGTGCCGGCTTCCTTCTCTTTTGATTGTTAGAATTTACTCTCTACGTGAGCCCCAGACACCCACGAAGGTCATCGTACTTTCAGAAGCAGAAGAGGAAAGTCTAATACTCAATAAAGGGTAAGTTTTCATTTGTGTCATGATATGCTTTTCAAATTAGGTTATTGAGGTTATAAGTGCAATTTTAATAGAGATTGCAGATTTTCCAGGAGTGACTTCAGCATGCTTTTGGAAAGATGAGAAATAAGCAAAAGTAAGCATTGAGAATAAATAACAAGAAGTTAAAAATCTGAATGTCTTTGTAACTATTAGCTTGTTATGTTTTTCAAGAAAGTTTGGAAATGTGAGTGGCTGAAACTGACTCCATGTTGTATCTTGAATAATAGAATAAATTTTAATATTGCAAAGTACAGAAAAGGTGAAAGGTGAGAGTGTTGGGGTAGAGGCCTACCAGCTATTTATTCACTCAGCTGATTGCTGAACTCCCAGACCAGCAACTAGTATCCCAGGACCTGGAGTGGAACATAGCTAGCCCTTCTGATCCTGTGACCTTGGCTTTTATGTTTTCTTATCCACTACAGAGGCAAGTTCCTGGCTGCTTTGACCACTAACCCAGTCACTCTTGAACTCAAAGCCCTATTCCTCTGGCCCCCTGACCAGTCTTTCTGGTGATTACCACACATGATCACCTACAGTGTGCCTTTGTCTGTCAGACTTACTTCACTTAGCATAATACCCTCTCAGTTCTCCCATGTTGTTACAAATGGATTTCATTCTCTTTTTATGGTCGAGTGATATTCCATTGTATATGTACCACAACTTTTTTATCCATTTGTCTATTGATGGGCACTTGAGATGGTTCCATATCTTGACTATTACATATGTACATAGAGGTTCATATATCTTTTTCGGTTTCTTTAGATAGAAACCCAGAAGTGGAATTGCTGAGTTTTTATTTTTTTATTATTACTTTTTTTTTTTTTTTTTTTTGGTTTTTTTTTTTTTTTTTTTTTTTTTTTTTTTTTTTTTTTTTTTTTTTTTTTGGTAGTTTTATTTTAAATTTTTTTAGAAACCTTCATTCTTTTCCATAGGGGCTGCACCAGTTTGCAATCCCAACAACAAGGCCCAAAAGTTTTCTCCGCATCCTTGCCTACACTTGTAGTTTATTGATTTTTTGATGATAGCCATTCTGACAGGAGTGAAGTGATAACTCACTGTGGTTTTAATTTCTCTGGTAATTAGTGACATTGAGTATCCTTTCGTATGTCTGTGGGCCACCTGTATGTCATCTTTGGAGGGTTTATTTAGGTCCTCTGGCATTTGTTAAATTGGATTTTTTTTTGTATGTATGTTAAGTTGTATGAGTTTTTTATAAATTTGGGATATCAACCACATATCGTATGTATCATTGGCTAATATCTTCTTCTAGTTGGTAAGTTGTCTTCTTGTTTTGCCTGTTTCCTTTGCTGTGTAAACACTTTTTAGTTTTCCCTGGCCAGGTGGCTCAGTTTGTTGGACCATCATTATACCAAAAGGTAATGGGTTTGATTCCTGGTCAGGCCACATACCTAGGATGGGAGTTGGATCTCCCTGGTCAGACAGCATGCAGGAGGCAACCAATCTATGTTTCTTTCTCACATTGATATCCCCCCTGCCCTTGTCTCCCTTCCCTTCTCTCTCTTTCCTCTCCCTTCCTCTCTCTCAAATCAATTTTTTTTAAAAAGTATCCTCAGGTGAGAATTTTAAAAAAACCTTTTTAGTTTAATGTAGTCTCATTTGTTTATTTTTTCTTTGTTTCTGTTATATCAAAAAGTATATATATATCACTAAGAGCAGTGTCAGAGAGTTTACTGCCTATGTTTTCTTCTAAGAGTTTTATGGTTTGGAGTCTTACATGTAAGTCTTTAATTCAGTTTATTATTGAACTGATGTTTGGGAATATTAAGAGCACGAATTGTGGTGTGTTCCTTCACAGAGGATTTTTATCAGCTTCTACTAGGAGTTAGAGGTTGCCACCAACCTGGGATCATTTGATTCTCTTTGATAGCCCCAGAATTGAAAGCTTCAGTTAAATGATTTTAATGTCTTACAGCAGCAGCTACTTCAGTTTCGGTGTGTCTATCTCCACAGAAAGGAAATAACTGCCTCTGGGAGGTGATAGGTCCTGTGCTGTGTCAGGACATTTTTTCCCTGCAGTATATTTCCGTAGCTTATAACCTTCTGACAGACACATTGTCTAGATGAGAGGCAAGAGAGCCGTTTAGTTGTTCAGAGATTTGGCTCTGGTGTCAACACAACTAAGGTCTAATCTCAGCTCTTCCACTTGTCAGCTATGGCATTTGAGCAGGTTATTCAATTGCATTAAGCTTCATTTCCATAACTATTCCACAAATACAAAAAATAATAGTCTGATTCCAAATCTTAGCTATTGTAAATTGTGCTGCTATGAACATAGGGGTGCATATATCCTTTCTCATTGGTGTTTCTGGTTTCTGGGGATATATTCCTAGAAGTAGGATCAGTGGGTCAAATGGAAATTCCAATTTTAGTTTTTTGAGGAAACTCCATACTGTTCTCCACAGTGGCTGCATTATGCTAAGTGAAATAAGTCAGTTAGAGAAAGGTAAATATCACATGATCTCA
>PVJC01032268.1:0-20046 GCA_004026665.1 Murina feae
GCTTTTTCCAGTACTCATGTTCACTGGAAGAGATGACAGTCAATCATTTCAGCCTAACTATGGTCTGTAGGCTCGAAAAAAACCATTATTCCAGAACAATCAGCAACCAAAACTCCTGAGTTGACTTTTTAGGAATATATATGTGAATATTAAAGAGTTTTCTTAGGAATGTTCCTCCAGTCCAACAGATTCCCCCCCACATTTGGTACCTATGAAAATGTGTGGTACCAGTAAACACTAAATGTTTTGTTTAAATATTAAACTTTAAAGTGCTGCATCCATATTTAATGTGCAAGTTATCCTTGAAAGGCTCTGCCAGGTTGCTCTTCCCTATTCAAAAAACACTTGAGGGCCATTAGCCAAGCTCTCAGGTTACAAGGAAAAAGGTCTGTTCTACTGCGAACTCAGAGCATCTCTGAAAAGCTACTATGTGAGCAGAGGGCAGGCTGGCTCCAAATCACTTAGAGCCTCTATTTCCAAAACTGCTTTAACCAGTCATATCCTCAGGAAGTTGCAATCCCAGGAACTTCTTTAGTCAACAGAACTTAGGGCTTACTTTTTGTAGAGAATTGCTGACTGGAGAAGAAGTCTAGAACATGCCAGTGCAGCAGTAATTATTGGTGAAATGAGGAGCCCTCGTGAGACTGACTCCTTGTTCCACCCCAAACATGTCACTGGATGGGTTTCTGTAGTATTAGAATGAGGAGTGAGTATGTCTTCACGGACTGGATTTCCATGGTAAGTGTTGCCGTAGATAGATGCTTCCCATTCTTTACCCTTCTGTGGAACTTGGGTTTATCATGAACATGTTCTAGAGAAAGGTCAGGACTGTGATACCTGGCTTGGAACGTGGATGGTAGTGGTGGGGAGGAACACCAATCGTGAACTTTGTTTGCTTTATTCATTTGTGCATTCATCTTTATTTATTGAAATGATTTATTGAGTGCTCCCAAGGTCTGAAGGCCCTTGTGGTGCTTCAGGAATGTCAGGCAGCTAGTGGGTTGGAAGCTTAGAAGCGATCTGAGAAGAGCAGTCCCTGGTTGAGTATAGAGGTGTTTCTGTCAGCACTTCAGCCATACCCTGAGAGCAGGTAGGCAGGCTCATCTGAGCCTCGGAAAGCTCTGCAAAACACATATGTGGTGTAGTTTTAGACTTTCTAAGGCTGTGTGTTAGTAAGATTTCACTGCCAAGTCATCTGAGATACAAGCATGACAAAAGCTTTGAAATTCAGAAATAAGAGATGGAATTGCTTGGAAGCTGGCAACTGGAGCTTTGGAAAATCAAAGATTTCTTAATGACTTGCAGTTTTAATACAAATTGAATTAGGAATAGCACAGAAAGGGAAGAAAATTACATGCTTTGGGTATTGAGCCTGAATCTTCACTAACCACCCAAAGGAACCAGATTGTGGGTGAAAATTTACGGCTCTTCATTATGTGCACCTGTTGGCATCACTGTCCAATAGGGTAGCCACTGACCACAAGCAGCTATTTAAATTCAAATTAAGCACGATTAAAATCACTTCTTCAGTCACATTAGCCACATTTCAAGGATTTAATAGCCGTGTGTGGCTTTGGACAGCAAGGATACAGACCATTTCTGTCTTTCAGAAAGTTCTGTGGCCAGCACTGGAAACAGTAATGTAAAGGTAAGAAACTGGGGTGGGGGTGGAAACTGGCGCAACCCAACATTTCTATGAAATTCCCTCTACTGTTTTCCTCAGGGGTTATTCCAAACCTTTGGCTCATTCAGGCGTTATGCCCCACTTATTCCTCATCACTTTCAGCAGGTGGTTGCAACTCCTATTCTATAATGAAATTAGACAAATTAAGGTGGACCCTTTTATCTTTCGGCTCTCAGTCTACCTCCACCACATTACTTCCTTGTATCTGTACCTCTCACCTTGTACCTGTTTAGGGGAAGAAGCATCATTCTTTCCATTTATTGAGAACTCTTCTGTGCACTAGAATCAACTCTTTTGTCATATATATATATCCATTTTATTTTAAAATTATAGATTCATAGGAAGTTTTAAAAAATGTAAAGAGGAGGTATTCTGTATACACTTCAACCAATTTTATGTTTTATGTCATGGTAACATCTGGCATAACTCTAATTCAGCATTAAAATGAAGACATTGATGGACATTGGTACAATCCTCAGAGTTTATTCAGTTTCACCACTTTCCCATGCACTCATTTATGTGTATGTGTATATTTATATATGTATTTATATAATATTTAAGAATGGTAATAGCGTAGTATGTAACCATTTGAAACTAGCTCTTTTCATTCATATAATTCCCATGAAATTTACCTTAGTTTCTTTTTTAAAAAATATATATTTTTATTGATTTCAGAAAAGAAGGGAGAGGGAGAGATAGGAACATCAATGATGAAAGAGAATCATTGATCGGCTGCCTCCTGCACACCCCCTACTGGGGATCGAGACTACAACCCAGACATGTTCCCTTAACTGGGAATCGAACCCAGGATCCTTCAATCTGTAGGCCGACGCTCTATCCACTGCATTAAACTGTGTAGGGTTATCTCAGTTTCTCGTATCAAGAGTTTATTACTTTTGTTTCCTGAATAGTATTCTGAGGTATGGAAATGGTTTGTTTAACCATTTAACCCTTGAAGGACATCTGGGGTTCCCCCCAAGCTTTCCAGTCTATTACAAATAAAGCTGCTATAAACATTCACGGGTTTGTGTAAATATAAGTTTCATTTCTCTGGGACAAATGCCTGAGATCAATTGCTGGGTTGAATGGTAAATGTAGGCTAGTTTTGTTAACAAACTGCCCAACGGTGCCATTTCCCCTTCCCACAGCCATGTCTGAGTGATCCAGTTTCCCGGCATCCTGCCGGCAGCTGGTTTATCGCTATTTTTGCTATCTCATTGTGGTTTTAATTTTCATTCCTCTTTAAGTTTCATTAGCATGGTGATGATATTGCACATCCTTTCATGTGCGTATTTGCCATATACCCTCTTTGTTAAAATATCTTTCCACCAAATAGTCTTGGATAAATTATCCTGCTCATTTTCTAATTGGAGAGTTCTTTATATGGTCTAGATACAAGGCCTTGGAAATATTTTTTTCCCCAGTGTAGCCTGTCTTTTCAGAGTCTTCAGTGGAGCAAATAGCTATAATGTTAACAAGGTATCTCTTTTACATTTTTAACTTACATGTTTAACCTACCCTGCTCTACTGCTCCCCCCCCCCCCCCCCCGCAGTAAGAAAACTACATCATGGTGCATTAACCTTGAAAACTGCAACTACCGTGAAGTATGTTTCGTTCCCTGTTGCACCAGCTAATGATGTCACAATCTAGCTACTGTCCAAAACTGACACCTGGATGCTACCCCGGACTCTTAGTCCTTCAGCTTCTACCTCTAACCACACCCACCACAGTCCTGTCCTTTCCCACTATTTCTCAAGTCTATCCCATTTTGCTGCTGTATCCTCAGTGACATTGTCTTAACGTAGATTCTTATTCTTTCTCGTCAGGATCGTTGTGTTGAGCTTCTCCTTGTACTCCTGGCTTTCAGTCTTGCCTGACCCAAAGCCAATTTCCTTACTGCTGCAGAATGATCCAGCTAAAAGGCAGCCCAGTCATGTTCTCCTCTGCTTACCATCATCTCCAGAGGAAAGTTTAACTCTTTAACCCGATGCACACATTTTTGTGTGTCCTTTTCAGCTTTACCTCTCACTGCTCCCCCACACTCCACATTAGCGCCAACCATTCTATTCTGCTTGCAGTTTCTCAAATGCATTGTGAGGCATCGCTTGGAATGTTTCCCATGCCTTTTACCTGAGGCTACTGATCTGCATTCAAAAGTCAACAGAAGGGCAACTCCTCCAGGCAGGATTGCCTCCTCTTTGCTCATATAACCTGCTCTACATGCCTCGGTCAAGGCAGGGACTATGCCTGTATTTCCAGGACTTAACCAAGTACTTAGAACACAGCATACCAAATTATGGAATAAATGAATAAATTTTAGTAATCAGATTCCCGAACTATTAAAAGTACCTGTTCCTCCATCTTCACTGGACTGGACTCTCTTGATCGAGGGCTGGAACTGTCCCTAGTCTCGGTCCATTACAACTGCAGAATGCCAGCTCATAGGATAGTCTCAATAAATATTTGTTGGTAAATGAGAAAAGCAAAATGGACATTTTGCCACATGGCACATTTTAAGTTAATCTTTTTCTTTTGCTTATTTCCAGAGGTGGGTACTGAGCCTAACACACACACACACAGACACACACACACACACTATATATATATATATATATATATATATATATATATATATATATGGAAAAGAGCAGAAATTGTTGATGTTTAAATACATTCACATGGCTGAATGTGCACTTCTGGCTCCGGTACAGTTGTATCTGCCCTGAACAGCCACGAGAAGGCAGAAAGCTACTTTTGTTGTTCATAATTTAACAAGTACGTACTGACCTTACCACTATTGAATAGCCACTGAGTAACAAAAAGAATCTATTCTCATCTCACCAAAGAAGTCAGATTCTATTTTGAGCTATTGTGTGTTCAAAAAGATATGTTAACCTTTGGGGGTAGTCCTTTCTGAAATAGATGAGGGTCTTAGTGATGTTATTAAAAGAACTGATTATGATCAAATCAAATGTATCTGACTTATTGTATACTATAAACTCTCTCTGATGCATACTCAGTTCAGTATGTAGCTTATAAAATTTGTCCAGCACTGGCCTTAAGGCAACAATGATGGAGCAGGTCTCATTTCCCTCATTTTTCCATTTCTCTTTAAACTCTGTCATCCCTGTCCCAGGAGGCCCCCAGTCACCTTCTCATTCCCTAGGTTCCAACTCTCAGACCTCAGCACCCTAGCTAACCCAACCATCGTGGATTCAATGAGACTTGTTGTGCATTTATATCATATAGGGGTATCATCTCATGTCCTTAAAAAAACCTTGCCCATTCACTTTTAGTAAAGGGACTGCAGAGAATAACCAGGGGTAAGAACTGAGGACAGGTTTCATTATTCTTGCTCAGGATGGGATATGGTTACTTTTTCTCTCTTCAAAGATAATTAGCCAGAAGAGGGAAGGACAGGCTATTAGGGCTAACTCTGCAGTCACCTGCCTTAATGATTAGTAACTTCATCCCAATTTAGCCACTCTGACCCAAGGTTACACCTTGTACCTTGTCAGAAACTCTTCCATTTAAAGTCTCAGTTCAAATATCCGGCTGTCTGACCACCACCTCCTGTCCTTCCAGTTTGCTTGCTTGGGTAACCCACAGGCATAAGACTTGACATCATTTTGGCAGCTGATATATTGATTCCCATCCAACCTTTTTTGTTGCATTTCCTTCTTCACCAGGTAGATTCCATGGTTAAACATAATGAATCCTACGAATCCTTTGCAAATACTCTCAACATTCCTCCTCCTCCTCTGTGATACTCATCTGACAAACCCCCAACCATGGAGGAACCTACCCTCTGTCTTCTTGGGACCTGCATTTGAGCAGTTCCATGTTTCTGGACAACATCACACAAGTGCATAGACTGGGTTCACTGAAAATGCATGATCTTGAGCCTCAAATTGGCATTCATCTTACTTTGTTTCCTTCTTCCTGGTATTAATTCCTTCTTTCACTTTAAACATTCCATGACTCTTTCTCATCATCATTCTCAGCTGATACCTCCCCCCAGATTGACCCTGATCTTCCTGACTCCTCAACACCTACCTGTAAACCGACTTACACTGGTACCCACCTTCATCTCATGCCCTCACAGCAAAGGCCAGTTCCTGCACTTGTCTTTGGATTGCATCCCTATCACCTTCAGTTTCTCCCATTCTTTAGTATCTCAGGAAGAATTTTGTTAGCAGTATAACAAACAACTCCCCCAACCCCATAAACATTTCCTTTCATTACAATTAATTTAGATCTAGTAGGAGGAGTTTTGTATGGATTTTCCCTCAGACAACTCATCTTGGACTTCTTCCAGAAAATTAATCTGCCCCTTAAATGGCAATGCCTTATTTACTATCTTAGCAAATATTTACTTCTCTGCCTAATTTTAAGCATTTGCATAATCTGGGACATAATCAGGGCTGTTGAAGATGTGACATTATGGACATCACTCATTCATAGGGTTGTCAAGAGTCAGAGCAACTCAAAGGCATGTAACACACATAGGGCTTAGAGTAGAAACACAAGGAAGTTTCAATATTGGGAGTTACTTAATTCACTAGTTATTTAAAAAGTCAGAGAAGAAAAATTACGTTTCTCAATTATCTCAATGGATGTTGAAAAAATGTTTGACAAAATTCAACATCAATTAATGTTAAAAATGAGGAATGGAAGGAAACTCTTTAAACTTTATAGCCAAAGTCATACGTAATGATGAAGCATTGAAAGAGTTTCTTGACCTCTGCAAACAATATATGGATGCTAAATGCTCCTACTTATCCTGTGGGTTTTGGCCAGTGCAATAACACACAAAAATAAATCAGGCAGGTAAGTATTTGAAAGGAAGAGAGGGAAAAAAATGATTATTGCATTTTCAGAGAATGTGATGATCCAAGACAATAAAATGGCACACTGATACAATTCCACACTACTAGAGCAATTAGATAAAATATTAAAACACAAAAAAGTAATAGGGTTTTCATAAATTAACATAACCAATTAGATCATACAGTTCCCAATAGAATCCAAAAAAAATGAGTGGCTAAAATAAACTTGAAAATGTGCGTGCAATACTAGCTGAAAGCAATAACAATACTGTAAAATGTTATTTGAATATATAAAAGAAGACCTAAATAAATGATAAGAGATACCATATTCCTGAATTGAAAAAGTTAACCCTCCCAAAATGTATTTATATGTTTAGTGTATTCCAGTCAGATCCTACCAAGTTGAATATAATAATCACTAGAGGCCTGATGCACGAAATTCATGCAAGAGTAGGCCTTCCTTCCCCTGCCACCACTGGCTTCCCTCTGGCACCTGGGATCCCGGGCTTCCCTCACAGCCCCAGCTTCATCCACAAGGATGTCTGTTCTAATTAGCATATTATGCTTTTATTATTATAGATATGGTCATATTTTAGAAGATAAAGGATGATATTTTTCTGTCTATTTTTTCTTGGGAATTTTTCAAAAGCAATGACCCTGAAAACAAGAAAAAAAATAAACAAACAAAAATCTCAAATACCCAGAGAAACAGAAACACAAACACTATCCTCAATGAATCTGGAACTCTGAATCACAATATAGGACAAAGCACTCACAAATGCAGTGGAATGTAAACATGGGTCTGGGAAGATGCCAACAGGAACCCTATGACTGGAGAAATCAAATAAAACTGACGAAGCACAGTTCTCCAAAGTAAATGCTACACCTAAGAGGCAAAACCAACAACCAGCAATGTCAGGATGGGGACATGGGTGCCTGTGCTTTTTGTGAAGGGCAGTCAGGGCTGAACAAGGAACGGCAGAAACAAGCTGCATTTGCAGATTGTCTTTCTGTCAGTCAGGCAGGCTAGAGGAGAGAAGCTACCTTGTGAACAGCTCAAAAGTTGCTGATCTCGCCCTTGTCGGTTTGGCTCAGTGGATAGAGCGTCGGCCTGGGGACTGAAAGGTCCCGGGTTCTTTTCCGGTCAAGGGCATGTACCTTGGTTGCGGGCGCATCCCCCCCGGTAGGGAGTGTGTAGGAGGCAGCTGATCGATGTTTCTAACTCTCTGTCCCTCTCCTTTCCTCTCTGTAAAAAAATCAATAAAGTATATTTTTAAGAAAAGTTGCTGATCTCTATTATCTGATCAAGAAATAAAGAGAGATAGTAAAAATAGCCAGCATTAGGGACATATGGGAATATATCATACAGACATTGGAAAGATAAAAAGAAGCACAGTGGATTTTTTAAGGCAGTGAAAATACTTCTATAATATCACATCATAATGATGGATATATGTCATTATATACTGGTATTTGTCCAAACCCTTAGAACAACAATTTTCAACTGGTGTGCTGCAAGAATTTTTAAGACATATACTACCTGACTACTTAGTCAGAGGTACTGACTTCTTTTCCCTTAGATGGTCAAATAAAAAAAGACAACAGCCAACACAGTGTGAATGCTACCATAAATATATAGGTCATATAATAGAGTTGCATATTACTGGTCACATAACACAATAAGGTTTCATCTCATTGGTTAATTCCGGGTATGAGAAATCTTTTTCTGAGAAATTGTTATATACAAGTATAGGCACCTGATTTTTTAAAAAGTCACTTTGGAGCAAAAGGGTAGCTAATTAATATTGTTAAAAATATATGTTTTTTTGTTGATCTGACAAAAAATAGGTATAACTTTGATGGATTTCCAAATATATTTATAATATATTTTTGGTGTGCCACAGAAGATTAGTAATTAGTTTGTGTTCCATGGAATGAAACTTGTTGAAAATAGCTTCCTTAGGACATACAACACCAAGAGGGAACCCTATTGTCAAACTATGGACTTTAAGTGGTTATGATCTATCAATGTAAATTCATGGATTATAAAAAAATATACCACTGTGATGGAGGATGTTGATAGTAGGATTCTTATTAGATCTTGGCAATCTGATTTGAAAGAATATATATAAAAAATAAACAAGAATAGCTTGCAAAAATTCTACAAAGGAGTGATGGGAGTTATTGTCTTATAAGGCATTAAATGCACAAAAAAAATCAAAGCATAAGATATACTACTTGAATATATACAGTAATTTGATCTGTAATTAAGATAAAATTTCAAATCATTAGGAAGTGATAGGTTTGCTGTTTTGACTGGCAAAGATTAAAGATAACTAACCTCCAATGTTAGAGAAGATGTGGAGAAATGTGTTGGTATGTAAACTGGCATGAACTTATTGGAAAGCATTTTCTTAGGAACTCTTCTAGAAATATTCAGATGTCTTTACCCAACAATTCCTCTATTAGGTATTTATCCTAAAGAAATGTTTGCATCTGAGCACAAAGAGGCCTTAGAGGATTGTTTGTGATAGGGGAAGACATAGTATAATTTGAGGCTCCTTATAAATAAAGTATTACAAGGTGGAATATAATGCAGCACTTAAAATAAATGAGATTAAAAATGAGAGGATCAAATGAAATGATAAAGTGGCATTTCAAGAACTAATTTTATGATGTAGGAAAGAACAAAGAAATGTGACAACCTTGAGAAGGTGAGAACAGGGGAATGTGGCTCTCACTATGTGCATGGGCAGTCCATATAGTGAGAAGGCAGAGTATGTGTGTATGATGCTGGTAGACATGAATTTGTGATGATAGGAGTATGTAGAAGTTCTCAGATTGCTTGAATTTTCTCAGGAGGGTAGGGAGCAATGTCTTCAGCTGTGTGTGGAGATAGGGAGGAGGTGTTGGAAAGTTTGAAGATAAAGGAAATGGGAGAGAATGAATGGTCTAGGGGAATATAATACGACTTTCTTGCCATATAGTCAGAGAATAAACATCTATTTTAAAGGATTGGCCTGAATGAACCAAAATAGGATTTCCTTTTTCTCTAGAGAAACAAAACCTTGGGATTTCCTGAGTCCCTTTGTTTTGTTTTGATGAAAACAACCCCAAAGTAAACTGCAGTTCTAACTCGGAGGACATGACCATCTAGTTAAGAAGAGAATCCGGTGTCCTTCATGGTTTCTGTCCCAGTGCTTAGGAAGCACAAAGAGTTCCAAATGACCTGACTCGTGAGACAGAATGTCCAGCGTTTTTAGAAGAAAGTGTATGATGTGTTGACTAACCTCAAGCCGCAGTGCTGTGATCACAGAGTCGCTGCGGTAAACGGGAAATCACAACATCCAGTCCTTCAGACTAAAGCCTCAGCGAGGCGTCCTTGGCAAGGCGAGATGAGATTAAATGCCGTTGTTACACACTCTGTTCTGCCTGAAGTAGCCTGATGGACTGAATTGCTTAAAGTAATTAAATAAGGTGAGATGTTTCCAGAGCTGTCCGGACACAGCCAGCTTCTCAAGGTCCTTGGTAGCATTGTCCTCCTTCTTGATCACTGTGACTTGATCTCTGCCCCCCACTGCCTGCCCGCAACAATATTAGTATGTCCTTGATAATGGACAGTGACTAAGCCATCAATTTGTTTGGCTTGTTTAAGATTGGGGTTAGAGTTGTGCTGAAAAACTAAAACTGAAATATTTCGTACTGGGTAGCAGTTTTTAATACATTAAGGTTTCATAGAAATAGTGGTTTCAAAAAAGCTCAGTTCCCTCTGGATCACACAGTCAAGACCACTTTAAGTGAATAAACTATATATATATAGTGGATATTTAAGTTTTCTGTAATATCCTAATCCTTTTTAACTGGCAGCTGATATTTTTGCTGCCACATAACTTACTGACTTGATCTCTTTTCCTTTTTCCTAAGAAGTTGTGTTAGTCTGGGTGCCCTGAGAAGCAGATGCGGTGATCGTGTTATATGTGCAAAAGATTTACCGGGGAAATATCTGTAAGGGCTAAAGAGGAAGGAGCTGGAGGAGGTTGGGAACATTGTCAGAATGCCATGCAGGTCTGACTGCTGTGGAGGAGAGGGAAGGAAACATTGGTAAGGCTGATGGGAGTCTAGAGCCAAAGTGTCCCATCAGAGTCCTGCCTCTCCCTCAGGAGCAGGCTTGCCTCAGTATCCTTGTCATGCTCCGTGATTCATGTAGAGTCACTGGTGGGAAGCATGGCCTCAGCTCCAACACAGAGATGGATTTCAGGATGCAATAGTTGGTCTGACAGCAGTTGCAGTACTGTATTGGTCTGCTTCGCTGCCCTACCAACATACCACGGACTGACTAGCTTAAACAGCAGAATTTTATTTCTCATGGTTCTGGAGGCTGGGAAGTCCAAAATAAGGGACTGGCAAGACAGGTTTCATCCTGAGGCCTCTTCTCTTGGCCTGCAGGCAGCTGTCATCTAACCGTTTCCTCACATGATCTGGTCTTTGTGTGGAGAGAAAGAGAGAGAGCTCTCTTGTGTCTCTTTTCATGAGGACACTATCAGATCAGGACCGCACCTTATGATCTCGCTTAACTTAATTGTTTCCTTAGAGGCCCTGTCTTCAAATACAACTATATTGGGGTTAGGATTTCAGTATATGAATTCTGAGGGAATGCAATCATTCAGTCCATAGTAATTACTCACAGTCGGAAATTTGTAAGATGCATCTTTTTTTTTAAATGTCTTATTGCAGCATAATATACAGGAAATTACATACATTCTATTTTAACTCTTAATTATTTAACTCTAAGAGAGCTTGATTGGAGTACAATCTACATACAATAGAATGTACACATGTTAAGTGTACATCTTAAGATTTTTAACAAGTGTTTGGTGTCATTTACCTTTGTCACGATATATCATTCACTCCAGGATGTTCTTGTGTTGACCTGGTGCCCCAATAAAGACTCTGGACACCAAAGCTCAGATGAACTTCTCTGGTTATAAGTAGTACTTCTTGGAAATGTAGAGGAGAAAGGTGATAGGCAGCTCTAGTAGTGATGATAAGGTGGTGAAAAATTTAAGGAGGTTGTTTAGGAAATGTTTCTCTCTCGAGGTGGCCTCACCACCTATAGGGAGCCTTCTAACAGTTACAGGTACATACAGCAATGCTGGTGTGCTGCTTAAAGCTGACTTTCAGTCATAATGAGTTTGGGTGCCTGCACCTCTCAGACATCTCATCCTTTTGACACTGATGGGTATGTGGAATCCCCAAGCAACTAACTTTCATGAAACAATATTGTCCTTTTATGTTATAATAAAACAACCAAAACTTTTCCTAAAGAACTGATAACAGTTCTTACAGGAAACTTTGCTGTCTTCTATATTAATATTTAATGGATGGAAAGATGCATTTGTTGGTGTTATTGAGATTCTCAGAAACAGATTCATTTATTCATTCAATATTTTATCTTACATATTTATTTAATAAATATTCATTGAGAACCTATTACGTGCTGTGTTTTCAACTAGTTACTGAGGGAGACACAAATGAAAAGAAACTTCAGGGTCTCACAGTCAGGAGTGGAGGAGGCAGAACTGCTAATAAATTGCTCCTATTGTAACAAGAACAACTATAAAATGATGTTAGGCTAGAAGAAGTAGGGGAAAAAAGGAGCAGCTGAGAGGGGCACAGGGTTAATAAAATGGCTATCAGATGTGAGAATGTTTCAGAAAGACCAAAAAAACTAAGCGACGCTTTGAAGAAGTGGAGAATCACAGTTTTAATCACACACTCAGATTCTCGGAATGTTCCAAATCAGAGTGAAGTAACACGTGGGAATTTTGCTTTATAACTGTCTTTCAAGTTCATTGTATTGCAAATGTGTTCCCTCCCTCAAGGCCCTGGAGTAAGTGCAACTTCCAACTTCCCTTCCCCTAGGTGTTCCAAGTATTCTGTGCCAGTTTAACAATCCACCCTTCCCCCAGGCAGCGCTCATGGCTTGTTTCGTAAATTCAGGTTCGGTGAAGGAGGCAATGTCTCAACTGAAGGTCATTAAAAATGCACACTGAGCCTACTAACGTGAATTCCTACCCCCATCATCCCAAAATATCAGGGCTACCTTTGAATTAACCCTTTTAGCCTTCTCAAGAAGGGCTATAATGGTTCAACATACAAAATCTTATTGGGGTTCAATGAAGGAAAAAATAATTCTCTGAGGGAGCTTGCCTAGATTTCACACAGAGCTCACATTTTCCCCTCTTATTAATTCTCTCCTTTCAAAATGCTTGAAAAGATTTAAAGTAAAGATTAATAAAATCAAACAGTACCTAAAGTACTATAATCCCAAATAGTAATTTGTTACAGCAGTCACACCTGCTAATCCCATTGCATTCCCTAGAGGCAAACATTTCAGCTATCTCAGCTATTTCGTTTTGTATTGATCTAGGTACTTCTTAAGATTATGCTTGTAGTGATATTTCTTGATTTTTTTTTACCATGTTGACATTATCTATTTATTGATTTCCTGTTAAGGTAGATGATAACTTTACCCTTTTAAATGTCACTCACTTTCTATTCTCTGTCCTTCCAAAAAACTTCTTCTTGTTTTTTTAAACATATTTTATTGATTTTTTACAGAGGGGAAGGGAGAGGGATAAAGAGTTAGAAACATAGGCCCAGAATTTGAGAGACATTTTCTTCTGGGCCCTCGCCTCGCGTAATAATACATGTAACTCCATCTCTCTCTCTAAAAAAAAAAAAAAAAAAAAGAGTTAGAAACATGGATCAGCTGCCTTTTGTGCACCCCCTACTGGGAATGTGCCAGCAACAAAGGTACACACCCTTAACTAGAATTGAACCTGGGACCCTTCAGTCCTCAGGCTGATGCCCTATCCACTGAGCAAACGGGTTAGGGCCCCAAAAACTTCTTAAGTCAACAGTCAGTGCTTACATTATTATGATCACGTAAATATCATTCTCTTTTCAATTTTCAAATATGCAATACAGTAGTAACTATAGTCATCATGCATCTCCATGATTTATTTTATAGCTAGAAGTTTGTGCCTTTTGACTCCCTTCACCCATTTCATTCACTACTCTCAATTCTTGCCTCTAGCAACCACCAGTCTGTCCTAGTTATCTATGAATTTAGATTTTTGTTTAGCTTCCATATGTAAGTGAGGTCATACAGTATTTGTCTTTCTCTATCAGATTTATTTCAGCATAATGCTCTTAAGACCCGTCCATGTTGTTGCAAATGGCAAGATTTCTTTTTCATGGCTGAATAATATTCCATTGTGTGTGTGCCACATTTTATTTATCTATTCATCCACTGATAGACACTTCGATTGCTTCTATATCTTGGCTATTGTAAATAAGGCTGCAGTGATCACATGGGTGCGGATATCTTTTCGAGTTAGTGTTTTTGTTTACTTTGGTATTTACCCAGAGTTGAATTTTTAGATCATATGGTAGCTCCATTTTTAATTCTTTGAGGAACCGCCACACTGTTTTCCACTGTGGTTGCATCAATTTACATTCCCTCCAAAAGTACACAAACCTTCCCTTTTCTTCAAATCCTTGCCAACACTTGTTGTTTCTTGTATTTTTGATAATAGCTACTCTAACAAGTGTGATATGTAAAAATCTTGACTCCTGTGGTAAGCAATTGGTTATTACCTTATAAATAGACCTATTTTTCATCTATATGTAAATTTATTTCAGTTGTACTTATGTCTGGTACTTTGAGTTTCTCTTTGAACCATTCAAAACACTTACCGTATTTTTCTGTGTATAAGATGCCCCCATGTGTAAGACCCAGCCCCCACTTTTCCAACCCAAATTAAGAAATCAATATTTTAAACATAAAACAGAACATATTTTTACTTAGTAATTGCCACAGGTAATGTTTATATACCAGTACTATGATATTATGAAGTTTATCACTTTATTCAGCCTCTGTTGCATCACTGCTCTTTGCTTCATAACTATTAGTTCCAGACATATCAATTTCTTCAACTTCTATGTATCACTTCTGTCTTCTGACTCACTGTCTATGTGAGATCATCCTCATAAACTGGTGGCATTTTCTGAGCTAACTTTATTTGTGTTCTCAGGGCCAACCCTTCTCTCCTCATGAAATTGAAGCACCGTTTTGCCTTTCCCGTTTTCTCCACTGTCTGATCATACACGCAGTGGAAGGAGGTCCAGATAGTCTCTGCAGCTCTATTTCCATGCTCTTTTGCATAGCTAATTACATTTAGTTTGAATTTTACAGAGTAAGACAATCGCTTACTGGTATTTATCTTTTTATTTATTTTTTGACATCTTTGTGGGCTCAGAACCCTGCAGTCCCTGTTGCATCTAGGCGCTCTCCACCTCCACCTCCAATTATGGCATCAGCTGACATTAGTAACAATAAGGCTTGTGATTGGAGGAAGCCTGTTTGACAAGGTATGGGCAGCAATGCACCTGTGTGTCTCCCTCTTCAGCTTCCTCCTCAGCTGACTTCCATGTATAAGATGCCCCTCGATATTCAGTCTAGCGATTTTAGAAAAAAATAGCGCTTTATACACGGAAAAATATGATACTCATTCCCTCATGAATTAATGAGTTAAACCTTTGACATTTGTACATTTTATATCTGCATGAGTCATGACTACATCTTCTGTCACAAAAATAATCTTATAATAGTCTTGGAGGTCATTCACTGAGGGGTGTGGTGCAGTCACCTGACAGCCAGCTAACCTGTGTTGCCATCTTCAGCCCACCATGTCTTTCCTTGGCACACAAAGGTGAATCTCAAGAAGCAATAGAACCTTAATTGTGCCTAATCTCCATTTCTCTAGCTTTTTTCTTTCCCTACTAATTTTAGTTAAATTTCTTTTTGGTTTGCAGATGGAAAGCTCCTCCCCATTGATGGTAGCAATGTTTGGGAATTTGGATTTATGGTCTGACTAGTTGATGATCTCTGTAAATGGGTTATAGAGGTCTGTTTTCTATTGAGTGAGAGACAACAGAGAATCTGGATTACTTTCCTTTGTTTATATGTCATTATATTTATTTCAAATTAAAATCAATTAAGAATTTTATAGTCACCAAGAAGGACAACTTGTTGACAGGTAGTGGAAACCAGTCAGTCCATGTGTAACACCTCCATCCTAGTTCATGGGTGACTTGGCCCAATAAAAAAAGAAGCATTCTACTCGCCGACGCAGTGATTGATTCAGGGGTGGCCATGTGACCCAACAAGGAGGAATAAGACTTTTCCAGAGAGCCTTGGGAAAGAGGCAACACATTTTCAGCTGCACTTGCACATAAAGAATCTCACTTTGAACTTGCTGGCAGGCATGTTTCCACAGGTAAAGCCTGAAAATAAAGAATCACATAAGGGGAGAGTCAAGAGCCCTAACCGACAGATCATCGGCCTGTGGACTGAAGGGTCCCAGGTTCGATTCCGGTTGAGGGCATGTACCTTGGTTGTGGGTACATCCCCAGTAGGGGGTGCGCAGGAGGCAGTTGATAGATGTTTCTCTCTCATCGATGTTTCTAACTCTCCCTCCCTCTCCCTTACTCTCTGTAAAAAAATCAATAAAATATATTTTTTTAACAAAAGAAGAGAATCAAAAGAGAGGGAAAGTGAATCCTGAGGACATTAGTTGAGCTCCTAGAACAGCTCTGCAGTCAGAATACAGCCCTAGTCCCAGACTTGTCAATCCTTTCGCTTCTGTTGTTTAAAACAGTTACATTGTATCTTCTGTTATTTGTATTCAAATGACTCCTCACAATAAAAAGGAGTTCTTCATTCTTGTCACCTTCTTCTATTCTGGCCCACTAAGTATGTATTTATCTCTCTGTGCCTCCATTTACTCTTCTGTTTAAAAAAAGATAAACAGATTTACTACTTCAAAGAGTTGTAAATATTAAATGATATCATTTAGAAAACATAAATTTGTTCAATAATGCTGAGGTGAGAGAAGCATCATAAAGCTTAGGTTTTCAAATCTGAATTCGTTTAGGCCCTACAACTCTATTTACTAGAGCGAGAAGCCACCTCATGCCAGGCAATATGACTGGAAGCTTTAAGCGCAAACCTGTATGGTCCCCTACAAGGTAAGGGGTGTCACCACCTCTAGCCAAATGTGCAGCCCCCAAAACTATGATGACTGTTGGTTATTTCTTCTAGCAAACACACCAGCTCAACCTCTGAGAAGTCCCGCTGCATCAGTGTGCATGTCCATTGCAGGACACTGATGCTTGTTGAGCACATCTGCATAGTTCTTTCCTCAAACCTCTGGAGCCCCTAATAGCCTTCAGCAGCTCCTCCTCTCAACAAAGCACCAATATCAAGCCTCATCACCTTTCTCTCAGGAACACTCGGCTGACTTCCCCAACCTTATGAGAGCCTGGGTAGTGATGTATGACAGGTGTCTAGTCACTCATGCATTTTCATTGCTGTGGCATTAGGTGTGGGGTGTAAGGTGTGGTGTTGTGTAACTCCAGAAAACTTTCAGTTCCTTTGTATCTCATCTCATTCGACCTGCTGCATGTATATGAAAGTACAATCAATGCGCCGATAAGGTTTTATTACTGTCATCAATAAAGTGTTCTATAAGTGTATTCTCTCCAAGGACATTATTCTGCTATACTGGAACTTCATGTTTCTCACTTGCCCAGGGTAGAAGTTCTAGCAGCTGTCTGGCATTATTTTTTTCTTGTGGATAAATAAGGCCATCTGAATAAATATTGTAATTAGGACCATAATGACATATTTGATTGCTTTTAATAAATAACAACAACCAGATTGTCTCATAAATGTGACACTAATGATCATTAATGGCCAAACTGTTAGATTTAGATAAAAAATTCTTGGCTGAGGATTTTGTGAGTTCAAACTACAATGCTATCAAAGCAGGAAATAAATGTCAAACTTTCTGCAATTGCCTCGATATCTAAGGATAATCTTCAGAAATTTATAACAGAAAAATGCAATAAAATAGAAGCTGGTATAGCTTAACAGGTATTTTGTGCAGAAATATGGGTAAAATTGAGATTAAAAAGAACAGAGCTGGAACATCCTTTATAAGCCTGGGCTCTGTTCAGTCTTCAATTTTAGAAAATGTTAGTAAAATCTGATCAAAAATAAAAAGTTGACATTTGTATGCTATTAGACTCTGAAATCCTCTAGTTCACTTAAAACTTTAGGACCGTAGAATTTTGCCTTTTATTTTATTTTATTTTAAATATTTTTAATATGGTTTATTGATTTCAGGGAGAGGAAAAGAGAGAAACAGCAGTGATGAGAGAGAATCATTGATTGTCTGCCTTCTGCATGTCCCCACTGAGAATTGAGCCAGCAACTGGGCATGTGCCTTGACTAGGAATCAAACTGTGACCTCCTAGTTTATGGGTTGAGGTTCAGCCACACTGACCAGGCAGAATATTGCTTTTTAAATTAGAAAGTAGTCAAATAAAGATGGCTCATGTTGACATAACAGAACTGTGACTCACTACTTTCTTTGTGATTACATCATGTTGCCATTTTATTTTTGCAAAAGTTTAAAAGATGCCAACACCTTCATTTATTTGCAACTTGCCCTTCCACTGTCCTTCATAAAAATTAATCTTCCCGTTCCTTTCATCTTATTGAGAGTTATTGATTCTGAACAACTTCTTTACAGACTCAAAGTTTGTTACAGCTTTTAAAAAACATAAAAAGAAATTGTTTTTTATTAAAACTGCTGAAGGCCAGCTCTGTAAGAGTTCCCATGAAGTCCCAGTAGTGACTGTGCAGCAAGTGCCAGGAAGAAGGTGAGTCTGAGCTGCCGCCAGCTGCCAGCAGTGGCACATGCCCTGGAGCTTCAGCAACATGCCACCATTCTGCTTATTAAGACAAACGACTCCATTTCTCTGGACAGTGTAGGCTTCGGCAACACTGAGGAGTTAGCTATGTGTCTCCAGGACCCTCTCCTCACCCTTCATTTACGTCACCGTCACGGGGAAGGAGCATCTTACACTGTGCCCTGCCTATAGAAAGTCCCCTTTCTGCCAGCCAGGACCCCCCGCCTGGGTCTGCGCCTTCATTTGCCCAATTCCGTGCATGTGGGCCATGTGTCAGTCATGGTCCTCACCTCACGTTTTTTTCTGGGGAAAGAAAAAGTGACATTGAGTTGGGTTTTGAGGAATAAGCCAAAATGACAAGGTAAAGATGTCAAGAGCTTGCTCTAGTTTAGGGGTGGATAATATTTGTTTCTGTCAAGGGCCATTTAGACACTTATAACATCCTTCTTAGGTCACACAAAATTAGCAACTTAAAAATTAACCTGCTATCTGTGGTCAAACGTTTAATGAACTCACCCCTAATGCTTTGGCAGGGCCAGACCAAATGATTTCACGGGCCTTAAACGACTCGTGGGCCAGATGTTCCCCACCCCTGCAGTTGGAGGGAACAGCATGAAAAAGCCATGGAAGATTTCTGGCTTCCTGACTTATTAGGGAAAGGCAAGTAGTCAGATGTGACTAGAGGCACAGGAGGCTGGTTTGAGGGTAGAAGGAGAAAGAGATGGAACTGGAAGATAGGTGGAAGCTAGACTCTGAAGGGTTGAGAACTAGACAGAGAAAACAGAAGAAAAATCATTCTCCCTCTCCCAGCAAACATCGAGCTTTGAGACGCAACATCTCCCCCATGGCTGTGTCACCAAGTCTTTAGCATGGTGAGAATTTTAGGGTAGCTGGAGTGATCATGGACGGGGGTTGGTAAACTACATCCCAAGGGCCAAATCTGACCTTTTGCTTGCTTTTGTACAGCTCAAGGGTCTTTAAAAGTTATGTCATATTTTTAAATGGTTGATAAAAAGGCAGACATGTGAGACTTATACAAAACTCAAATTTCAGTCTCCACCAATAAAGTTTTATTGAAACACAGCCATACTCTTTTGTTATGCATTGACTACAAGGGTGAAAGTAAGTAGTTGTGAAAGAAACCATGTGGCCTACAAAGCCTGAAACACTTACTGGCTGGCTCTGTTTAGAAACATTTTTCTGAGTCCTGTTCTAAGCCCTTCAAAAACAAAGGAGTAGCCCGGCTGCAGTGGCTTAGTAGTTGAGCATTGACCTATGAACCAGGAGGTCACAGTTTGATTCCCCATCAGAACAAGTCCCTGGGTTGAGGGCTCGATCCTGCAAAAGGCAGCTGATCAAAGATTCTTTCTCATTATTGATTTTTCTATCTCTCTCTCTCCCTTCCTCTCTGAAATCAATAAAAATATATTTTAAAAAACAAACCAACCCCCCCCCCCCGCAAATACCCCACAAAGGATTAGAATATGACTGAGGAAACCAGTTCAAGATGTAGCCCCAGAAAGATCCCAGGTTTTATGGACCTTAATCTATAAAACACTTTAAATGTACTAATTCCAGTGACTATGATTTCCCTAGCACTTAACCGCCTGTAGCATACTTGGAAGGTATAACATGTTTTCTTTAGTATGGCATATGTGTATTGAATATATCTATCTATCTATCTATCTATCTATCTATCTATCTATCTA
>PVJC01032269.1:0-11373 GCA_004026665.1 Murina feae
GCCTGGGTCCCCCCCCCCAACTGCCCTCCCTTGCTGGCCATCTTGTGGCAGCCATCTTTGACCACATGGGGGAAGCCATCTTATGATAGTGAATTTGCATATTACTCTTTTATTAGATAGCACTAGAGGCCTGATGCATGGATTCATACACTGGTGGGGTTCCTCGGCCTGGCCTGTGGGTATCAGGCTGAAACCAGCTCTCTGACATCCCCTGAGAGGTCCTGGATTGTGAGAGGGCGCAGGCCAGGCCGAGGGACCCAATCAGTGTACAAATCCATGCACCCGGCCTCTAGTAGGTAAATAAATATATAATATGTATCCATGCCTTGTAAATATAAAGTACACATAAAGAAATATATCTAGATAATTATGTGTATGTCAGTTAAAACCATGTCTGGAAAGATTTATTAACAGCTATGTCTGTAGGTTTGGAAGTGGAATGAATTTTACTTTATATACAGGTAGTCCTCAGTTTACGTCAGACTCATCATACATTGTTTCGTGGTTACGTCACCATCTCCCATTTATTTATAAAAAAAAAAGTTCTGTCATTTCGACATATGTGCTTTATGTTTTTTATTATTTATTTACCACAAGTAAAGGTCAGAAATTTTTATCTTTAATTTTTTTTTTACTCTTTCACTTCATTACTGCTGTGTATGTGCTCCATGTGAGTGATGTAGGTGCGTATGTGGGTGGGTTCTGACTTATGGAGAAAATCGGATTACGTCATGCTGTAGGAACGGATCTCTGACATAACCTGAGGACCTCCTATATACACAAATACTACTTAAATATAATCTAATCTAATAAAAGAATAATATGCAAATTAGTCATCACTCTGAGACACCTAAGCCACACCCACCAGCCAATCAGAGTTGCTGTATGCAAATTAACTCAGCCAATATGGCAGCCCACAGCCATGGAGCTAGAGTAAACAGGAGGTTTCTGTTACACCAGGAGTAAACTGTCTGCCTAGGCCAGCCAGGGCTCTGCTAAAGGCAACAGTGTTTCAATTATAGAAGCCACGGAGCTGAAGCAAACAGGAGGCTTCATGCCTGCCTAGGCCTCGGCTCAAAGCAACAACGTTTCAATTATAGAAGATAAATAAATCCCAGAAACCTGATTCCAGCCAACCTGGCTGGGACCTTGGGTCAATGGAAGCTGTGGGCAGCCTTAAAACAGCCCTCAGCCCCTGAACCAGACTGGACAGGCACCCGAGTAGGGACCCAAACCCTGAATGTGCTGTGGCCAGCCTGAAAATGGCCCTCAGCCCCTCACCCAGGCTGGCCACACCCTCATGGGGTGAGGGTTCCCACTGGAGGGCTTGACCAGCCTGCAAACAGCCATTAGCCCCTCACCCAGGCTGGCCAGGCATGCCAGCAGGTGGACATCCCCAGAGGGGTCCCAGACTGTGACAGGGCACAGGCTGGGGCAGAGGGACCCCCGCCCCCGCCCCGAGTGCACAAATTGTTGTGCACCGGGCCCCTAGTAGTAACAATAATAGTGATACAGTGGTAGAGATTTAGAAAGATGACTATAATATACTATAAATTGAAAAAATAAAGTTGCAGATCAATATGTATATATCAGAATCCTATTTTGTGTTTGAAAAATTGCAGGTATGTAAACAGATCTGTGTAAGCTCAAGTCAAGAAGGGTTAAGTACCCAAAAAGTACCCAAAGAACTTTCCCATGGACACAGACAACAGGGTGATGAAGGCCTGGGGCAGTGGAGTGGGAAGTGGGTGAGAAGGAGTTAATGCTGGGGGGGGAAGCGGATATATGTAATATTTTCAACAATAATGATTTTAAAAAAAAGAAGGGTTAAATACCAAATAGTAGATAAACACCAGATAATGATTACTTCTGTGATTTAAAGAGACAGAAAAGGGAAATTAAATTGCTACATTATGTAACTTAAAAAAAAGAAAGTCATGAGATTGTGGATGATTTTTACTTTCTTCATAAAGAAACATTTCAAATAAATTAAAACCCACAAAACAAGATTACATTAATACCATAAAATTGTTGAAAAGGAAACTAACAGACATTTTTAACTGTAAATCTAAAAGTAAGTTCTTCCTACCCACAATATCAATAAATTAGTACTGTTGTTATTAATACAAAACAGATTTGGCTTGCAAGTTTCTAATTAATTCACCAGAGGGCGCTCTTACCATAAATCGGTCTCCCATCTCTGTTGAGAGCCTCTGGACACCTGCAACTAAGATGGCCTTCTGAAATACCGGTGCCCTTAGAATCTTATGACACGGACAATTACATTATGAAGGATAGAAGTTTAGCAAAGAATGTTTTGCCTGGCTGGTGTAGCTCAGTGGTTGAGCATTGACTTATGAACCAGGAAATCATGGTTCGATTGGTTCCCAGCAGGAGCTATGCAGGAGGCAACTGATCAATGATTCTCTCTCATCATTGAAGTTCCTCCCTGACTCTCCCACTCCCTTCCTCTCAGAAATAAACAAAAACCATATATTTGTAAAGAATGCATTTTTTAAAAAAGCACAAGGATAAGGAATTATTTAGAAAGAATCATACTTACATGTAAACATAATTCGCTGGGTACAGAAGTAATCACATTCAGGTCGCTTTTGCACACTGATATGTTAGCAGGCTGACTGGCAGCCACATTGGACAGAACCTTTGAGCCTGTCTGCTGAAAACCGGGGGACTGTGCAGGACTGTCTTGAATTCCACAGTGAGTGATGGCTATGACTTCTGGCACTGGACACGAGAGTGGATCTTCAGCACAGAAAGAAAACGGAGAGTCTATGCTTTGGGTGTCCTTCTGGCTGTCAGGGTAGATGCTAGTCATGCTATGCTCCTGATAGAGCAAGTTTCTTAGTTTTTCATCTAGAGTTTTAATTCGGTTATCCGCAAACTCCATTTTTGGAGGTCTTTCCCCATCTGATTCCAGGACAGTAGTGGGTAGAAGGGTAGACGGTTCAAGGCCGGGGGTCTGAGTGGGGATGACCTTCTTAGGAGAACTTGCTTCAGTGTTCACTGTGGTTTTCTCTCCTTCTTGGGAAATAAACTCTGCATCCACAGTTGGCTGCTGCACGGATAAGGACTGAGGCCTTTGATCAGAAATAAATGCTGACGTTTTAATAGAGTTACCAGCAATCTGAGTTGACTCGCCAGAAGGTGCCGTAAATACATTAGCCTGACTGGCAGCTTGGTGACAGGGAAGCACAGGTAGAAATGTTCCTGCTTGGGTGGTGGGTCCCTCACATTTAACTGGAACTGTACGAGCTGAAGTAGCAGTGTAAGCAGAACTACTAACAACTGGTGCCATTCTATGCCTGTCATCTTCCACTTGATAAAGTACAGCTGACTGCTTAGTCTCTACACTGGCACATTCAGAAATCTTACCATCAACCACATCCTTGTGTTCTGACTGGGAGGTGAAAAGTGCACGCTGGCATGGATTATTTTCTAGAGTGAGCAGTGTGTCCTGTGACATTTCCTTATTATTTGTTTTCCTTGGACCTGGAACAATAACAAAGAATGGGTAAGCATGCATTGATAAGCACAAAGCATGAACTACTACCCAAACTCAAAGGGACAGGTAGATCAAGGGGCAAATGAGAACTTGTGTGAAAGTACTTTTGTAAAAAAGACTCAAAATACACAATTCTATCTGTGAAGGAAAAGAAAACCTTTCTCCCCCCAAAAAAATATTAAATAAAAAATGGCTTACGTTATACCCTGGTATTAACATCTTCCAAAATGATTATGAAAATTCTCATAAGCCCAAAACACCCATGAAAACAAGTTAAAAATATGGTCAAGCCCTGGCCAGTGTGGCTTCATTCATTGGGTGTCATCCTGGGCACTGAAAGGTTGCAGGTTTGATTACTGGTCAGGGTACACGCCTGGGTTGCAGGCTTGATCCCCGGTAGGGAGTGTACAGGAGGCAGTTGGTTGATGTTTCACTCTCACACTGAAGTTTCTTTCTCTCTCCCTTCCTCTAGCTCTACAAAGCAAATTTAAAAAACCTTAAAAAAAGAGATACAGTCCATATTTCGCACCCCTATCCTCCAAGTCTGGATAAAGTTGGCAGAGAATGAATGCTTACTAGAAAGTGGATATAGCCCAGGCACTGTAGATATGGACTGCTGAAGAGGAGGAGGAGATTGAGCCTCACGGTTTCTTATTGTTTGATTGATACAAAATCGCCAACGACCAACAGGGGATGACTGAGGAGCAGATTCGTCTGTGGAAAATATAATATGCTAAGCAACTGTCAGCATGTTTACCTTATTGACTAAGGAAAGCAGGTTAAAACACCAATTTTTCTTGTACCTCCACTTCTAGCAATACTAGGATGCATGCAATTTATGAGACCAGACCTCCTCCCCAATCCTGAGAAGTACTCTAAAGAATTAAGAATAGCCTGGCCCTGCCCTAGCTGGTTTTGCACAGTGGTTAGACCATGGGCCCTCAAGACTAAAGGGTCCCGGGTTTAATTCCAGTTAAGGGCACATACCTCTGTTGCAGGCTAGATCCCCACATCTGGTGGGGGTGTGTGCTGGAGGCAATCTTTCACATCGATGTTTCTCTCCCCCCCCACTTGTCCACTCTCTCAAAAAGCAATGGAAAAATATTCTTGGGTGAGGATTAACAACAACAAAAAAAAGAATAGCACAGCCGGTGTGGCTCATTTGGTTGAGCTTTGTCCCATGCACCAAGAGGTCATTTTCTGGTCAAGGCACATGCCCTGGTTGCAAGCTCAGTCCCCAGGCATGGGTAAGCAGGAGGCAGCTGATTGATGTTTCTCTGTCATTGATAGTTCGATCTCCCTCTCCGTCCCTCTCTCTAAAATCAATAAAAACTTAAAAAATGTTTTAAAAATAATTAAGCATAAGATGACTCTAGAGAAAGATTTTTAGATCCTTCTGAAAGAAACATTTCAATAGCAGTTAGAAGCCAGGCTCTTTTTTTGGGGGTGGGTGGGAGTAGGGGAGGAAGAAAGCACTTTTACCATTAAGGCCTACGTTTCCTGTTCTGTATCCTGATTATGGTGCTTACAGAAATCTACAGAGTATTACAGCTTCCAGGACTGTACACCAAAAGAAAAAAGTCAATTTTACTGTATGACAACTTTAAAAAAATAGAGCAAAATAAACCTCTCCATCTTTACCCCTACTTTGTAAACTTACTGAAATAAGTTATTCTCTATTAAACGTTACCCTAGTTTGCCAGCCAGAAATCTGTTCAGATTCCTGCTAATGAGAAAAAGTAGAGAGAGAAGGACCCTGGCATTCCAACACAAACTGAATTTCAGGGTAATGATATCTGGTTCCATGACTCGCACACCACCTGTTGCTTCTTCGTGTCGTTATAATTCCTTCAGAGGTCCTCATTTGTCTATGGGTTTTCTCCCCCTCCCAGATACTCTAAATATACCCATGACAGAGCTGAGAAGAATGGAGAGATAAAGTCGTCAGAGAAAACAGAGGACCCTCTTTTTAGTCTCTGGAAGTTTATCTGGTATCTGATTTACAAAAACTTAGTGATCAGACCAAGGAGAAGCTTGTCACTAGTGGAATGAAATCATGATATCAGTGACTATTAAAACATGAGGCAAACTTTGAACATAATGATTTTAGTTAAGAATGTTTCTGTACATCTCACTTTAGGGGTGTGTGTGTGGGGGGGACTTAGCAATCAAGTTCAAATAATAAAGCCGTTTAAGATCATGAGTACCATGATTGCTTTTCTAGTAGCATACCATACAGGAACGCAGAAATAAATTAATCAGATAAAAAACCAACACTTGAAGAAAATTTGGAGAATGGTTTTACTTCTTGTTCTACTTTCTTCTGGGCTATAAAGTTCTTTCAGAGTGCAGGAAATCCTACATTAACAAATTATCTAATTCATTTATTGGCTAATGTATTTCTCAATGAAGATGTGTAAATTAAAGTCTCCAAATGTCTTGTTTCAAATGCCAAATGGTAAATTTTATTAAATATACTTACTGCTGGTTTGAGTGGATGCAGAATTTATCTGTGCTTGTTCAGATGACCCTGTCTGAATTAAAAATGAATAGATAAATAAAGAAGTTCATGATACATATCCCAGAAGACCTATTTGCTAAATAATTGCTCTTACTTGGCCACTATTGGGTTCTACAGCGACAGAATCAACTCCAGTGGCTCTTTCTGCAGCAGAGTGGACATGAAGAATCTCCTGGGCTTGACCTACAATAGCTCTCAATTCTTCTACAAATTTTTCTTTCTCACTATCCAGCACAAAGTTATCTTCGACCTGTCCAAAAGTAAAAGTAACTCTATTTATGAGAATGAATTCAGTGTCTTCAAAATTATAATATTATGTCCATCAATGGTTACTACCCTAAATAAAACTAAATTAAAATTAGTTATTTACATCCAAATGCCACAACAGAATTAACATAGTCCAGATATTAAATTATTAGTTCTATTTTGAGACCACTAACATTTGTCAGGTTGGCATTACCTACCAGAGAAGAAGCCAGCATTTGAAAAACTATCTGGCATTCTATAAACTGATTGTCATTTGAAGGACATAACTGAGGCAATGGCAAGGAATATATCTCTAAAGAAAACTGGAAAAAACAAAAGCATTGTGTACTCTTCCTGCCACCCTAGCCCATCCCAATTTTTTAAAATAGGTTTTTATTTTTATTTTTTGAAAATGCATTTTATTGATTTCAGAAAAGAAGACAAAGGGAGAGAGAGATAGAAACATCAATAATGAAAGAGAATCATTGATCATGCCTCTTGCACATCCCCTACTGGGGATCAAGCATGCAACTGTGCATGTGCCCTGACCAGAATTGAACCCTGACCTCCTGCTCCATTGAGCCACAACCAGCCGGGCTCATCCCCATTTTTAAAAAATGGAAAAATAGGCCCCGGACAGCAGGACACAGTGGAGTGTCATTGCAAGCACCTAGAGGTTTCTGGTTCGATTCCCGGTCAGGGCACATGTCTAGGCTGCGTACAGGAGGCAGCTGATCAATGTTATGCTCTGTTTCTCTCTTCTTCCTTCCTCCCTCTTTAAAAATCAATAAACTCTTCTTTTAAAAAATAAATAAAAATAAATGGGAAAATACTAACGTAAGCCTAACAATTCAAGAAAAATATGAGAACTAAATGGCATAACGAATATTACTTAAACATTGAAATATAACATGTTATATCAGTAGCTAACACATAAGATGTACCTGGTGAACTTTTATTTATTTATTTAAGCTGGGGACAGTGAAACAAGGAAGGGCTGGGGAAATGAGCCTAGACTGGGTTACTTAGGCTCACTAAGAAGTTAGAGAAAAGGCAACCTTGGGGATAGGCTCAGGATGTTTGCCTGGGATGAACTGCCAATGCCCATTGCTGCCCTGGTTACAAACCTTGTGGGGTCCCTTAAAGTTTAGGAGATGCATGCCTGTGGGGAAAGAAGCTGGAGTGGGCAGGTGTTATGTTCATAGGCATGCTCCTGGAAAGGAGTAAATCCTGGTGAACTTTATGAACTACTAGAGGCCCAGTGCAGGAAATTCATGCACTGGGGGTGGGGAAGAGCTCCTCAGCCTGGCCTGTGCCCTCTCGCTGTCCGGGACCCCTCAGGGGATGTCTGTCTGCTGGGTTAGGCCCACTCCCTGGTAGATGGACAGCCCCTGAGAGTTCATTAGCACTGCTGCGGAGGCAGGAGAGGCTCCTGCCATCACCACTGAGTTTGCCAGCTGTGAGCCCAGCTTCTGGCTGAGCAGCGCACCCCCTGTGGGAGTGTACTTACCACCAGGGGGCAGCTCCTGAGTTGAGCCTCTGCCTCTTGGTGGTCAGTGTGCATCATAGCGGTGAAGTGTTTTTTCAATTTGCATATTAGGGTTTTATTATATAGGATTGATGCTTAGGCACTATCTCCAAAGACTCTGATTTAATTAAGGACCTAGGGAATTGTTTTCTAAAAAACCTCTTCAGGAGATTTTAACATGCAGCCCAGGATAAAGAACCACTGATCTAAAACATCTCTTAATAAATCACCTTTATATTTTGCAGATAAATAAACTGAAACCACAGGAGGTGCACTGGCTTCCTCTTGATCATAACCAACTTAAGCTCTGCACAAATTTTAAAAACAGTATCCTAAGAAAAAGATGACTCTGAATAAATGGGGGAGGAGTTACAGGGGAAAAAGAGAGAACACTGACAGGAGAATCATTTGGTTTTATTGTACTTACCATATAGTCTGCAATATCCTCGGGTGCATCACCATCAACATCAAACTTGAAGGTGACCATCTTGTTATTGTGTGTCTCCAGCTGACACTCTACCATGTTGTCTCCAGAGGTTGACACCTGGGTACAAACATTGAACCACCAGATTAAGAATCAATCATTGTCGGAAGAATCAACATAGTTAAAATGACTATCTTACCCAGAGCAATACAGATTTAATGTGATCTCCATCAAAATGCCAATGGCATTTTAAAAAAATTATATATACATTGCTATTCCTCATCTGAGAGAAACATTGCTGTGAGACTCATCGATTGGTTGCCCACCACATGTGCCCTGACCAAGGCTGTGAATCAAGCCAGCAACCAACTCACATGTCCTTGACTAGACTGAACCTAGGTATCCATTAAGCCAAACTGGCTAGGACAAAAAATAATTACATATTTTTAAAGATTTTTAAATTTATTTTTAGAGAGAGGAAGAGAGAGGGAGAAACACTGATTTGAGAAGGGACATCAAGGAGCTGTTTCCTGCACACCCCCTAAAGAGGATCAAGCCCACAACTCTGGCATGCCCTGATCAGGAATTGAACCAGTGACCTCTTGGTTCATGGGTCGACACTCAACCACTGACCCACTCCAGTCAGGTGGAAACAGAACTTTATAACAAGGCAAAAACAAGTTATAATAGTATCACTATCTGCAATGCAAAATCCTAAACTTGGTCTCTGATCTCCAGAGACCAAATAAAAATTTTTTTTATTTCAGAGAGGAAGAGAGAGGGAGATATAGATAGATATATCAATGATGACAGAGAATCATTGATTGGCTGCCTCTTGCACACCCCTTCCGGGAGATCAAACCTGCAACCTGGGCACGTGCCCTGACCAGGAATAGAACCATGACTTCCTGGTTCATAGAGCGATGTTCAATCACTGAGCAATGTTGGCACTGCTAATGAAAATGTAAACTGGCCCAACATGTTGCTAAAACAGTGATTTAGCAACATGTAATCTTCATACTGTTTGACCCACTCATTCTACATCTAGGAATCTAACACAAGGAAAAAATCAGGGATATGTACAAAGGTTTGTGGTTCAAGGGTGTTTGCTGCAAAGACAGAGATGAGAGAGACAAAGAAAGAAACAACCTAAATGAAAAAAACAGAAGGCATGATTAAATTATTTTATCTGTACAAGGAACTATCTAAGGCAGCCATTTTCCTTCTTTTATTTTAAATTTTTAAAATATATTTCTTTATTGATTTAAGAGAGGAAGGGAGAGAGAGATAAAAACATCAATGATGAGAGAGAATCATTGATCGGCTGCCTCCTGCACGGACCCTACTGGGGATTGAGCCAGAAACCCAGGCATGTGCCCTTGGCCAGAATTGAACTCGGGACCCTTCAGTCCACAGGCCAATGCTCTATCCACTGAGCCAAACTGCTTACGGCAAGGCAGACATTTTAAATATATTATTAAAAATTACTTAATGAGGCCGGCTGGTGTGCCGCAGTGGTTGAGCGTCAACCCATGAACCAGGTCAAGATTCCATTCCTGGTCAGGGCGCATGCCCGGGTTGCAGACTCAATCCCCAGTAGGTGGTGTGCAGGAGGGAGCCAATTAATGATTCTCTTTCATCTTTGATGTTTCTATCTCTCTGTCCCTCTCCCTTCCTCCCTGAAATCAATAAAAATACATTTAAAACTCTTAAAGTTTGGGGTACAGACACAATTGGTTCTGAAAAAACGTTAAAATTTATTTAATGACACAGTAAAGTATACATAATATACTAAGTTTTTTAAAAGGCAGAATATAAAATTATATATAAAGTTCAGCATCCATCCAAAATCTATACTATATTGATTAGAGGTATGGCGTTTATAGTTTGATCTGGCTTCAGATCTGACTGTGGCTTGCTAGTCGAATGACCTTGGGCAAATTACTATACCTCTCTAATTCTCATTTGTAAAGATAAGTATACTACCACATATCATTCAAGATTATCAAAGGATTAAATGATAAAACAAATATATAACATTAGGGGTATCTACCACAGTATAGTTAAATACTTTTTCACTATTACTGGTACTATTACAATGTTAATGTAAAAGATGATACATACATACAGAATAAAAGAGATGAAAACATTAACAGGTATTATATCTGAGAGTACAAGTGATTTTTTAAAAAACATATTTTTTATTTCAGAGTGGAAGGGAGAGGGAGAGAGATAGAAATATCAATGATGAGAAAGAATCATTGATCGGCTGCCCCCCACTGGGAATCGAGCCCCCAACTCGGGCATGTGCCCTTGACCGGAATCGAATCCAGGACCCTTCACTCCACAGGCCGATGCTCTATCCACTGAGAAAAGCCAACTAGGGCAGTACAAGTGATTTTTATTTTCCTTATATTTCCTATGTTTAACAATTAATACATAATACTCTTATTAAAAACTTGTAATGAAGGAAAAGTTAATTTAGAGAGCCTCACAATACCCCACCCGCACAGTAACACTGCCCCTCTCTGACTCCCCAGACCTCTATGCTCACTTAGCCCACCCATGTTCACACACTGACCTGCAGGACAGTAAGCTGGAATTTGGTCCCCTTCTCTGGTCGAGGACAGGACACTCTTCTCTGTTTGATCCGATCCTGTTTGCCATTTCCACTTGGGTTATCAGGGGTGTTGTTGTTTTCCTTCACAGCTGCCATATCATGCTGCAAACTAGTAATAAAAAATACAGAAGCAACTTCTATTCAATTTCTCAGAACAGAGATTCTTCTGTGATTCTCAAAACCCAATATTTAACCCAATCAGAATTATCAAATAAACTTTCTTCGTGGCTAAAATTATTTCATTCAGATATTAAAATTCTAAGAAAATATCCCAATTTAAAATCATAAATAATGAGTTTATGGAAAATAAATAAGTAGTACAGTATCTTTTTAAAAGTTATGACTTCACAATCCTATGAATGTACTAAAAGTGATTGAACTGTATACTTTAAATGGGTAAATTTTAAAAAATGTATTTTTTTATTCCTGAGAGGAAGAGAGAGGGAGAGGGAGATGGAAATATCAATGATGAGAGAGAATCATTGATCGGCTGCCTCCTGCACGTCCCCTA
>PVJC01032270.1:0-20047 GCA_004026665.1 Murina feae
ACAGATGTTCCCTTTGTTGTATGTGTTTCTCCCATTGACCCCTTCCTCCTCATATCCAACCCCCCCAGGCCTTTCCCCCTCTATGTCTATGTCCATAGGTTATCTCTTAACATTTCTGTTTCCTTTCCAATCTCTAAATTTTATTTTCTAAGTTGTGTACTATGATAGTCTTATCTAATTTTCTCTTAGCACAATCTTTGTTTCCCTTTGTAGTACCATTATTCCAAAACACCCAGCCAGCAAAACCATACCATTGGTTACTGGGTAATGCTATCATTTAATTTCTTTCTTTTTATGCTCAGGTTACTGAAAGCTACTGAGAATGGTCAGAATACAGTTCAGGCAATCCAACTTTCAGTGGTGGGGGCCCACCAGGTATTTGCGATGGTGGACCACCCAGCTGAAAACGTCCACGCCTGCACTCACCAGCCATCCCACCCCCCAGTGCAAGAACTCTGAGGGGGCTGTGGGCAGCCTGAAAATAGCCCTCAGCCCTTCACTCAGGCTGACCATGCATGCCAGCAGGTGGACATCCCCCTCGAGGGGTCCCAGACTGCGAGAGGGCACAGGCCAGGATGAGGGACCCCCTCCTCCCCTTGCTGAGTGCACAAATTTTTGTGCACCGGGCCCCTAGTAACAATATAAATCTCGATATGAATGGATCAGTTGGTTGTGTGTCATCCTGTGCAGGGAAAGGTTGCCGGTTCAACTTCAGGTAAAGGCACATACCCAGACTATGGATTCGATCCCCTATCTGGGTACATATGGGAGGCAGCATCTATCTCTTGTCTATCTCTCATCTATCTCCATATCTCTATCTCCATATCTCTATCTCTATCTCTATCTGTATCTCTTGCTATCTCATCTTTATCTCTATCTCTATCTATCTCTCTCTAATCTCTCGCCCTCTCTTCTAGCAAGTCCTTGGGTGAGGGTTAAAAAAAACACACCTTAAAAATAAATAAAAATAACTAAAATGCAAAAAATTATGTATAATTTAAGGAAATGTTCAAGTACTGCTTATATATGAGTATTTTCCTTAAAAATTAGGTGAGACTAAACTATCTTAGAGATTAAATGGTTAGGTGCTTGCTGTTTGATAGTATGCGTGAATCATTGCATAAAGCATGCACATAGCATGGCGCTCTAATTTCAAAGATTATCGTATTTCACTAAAGATTAATTAAATGATATCCAGAGCAATTTCATAATATAAATAAAAAACATAAGGAATGAACAGTTAATTGCTAATGGGATAAAAATAATCAATGTAATTCCAATCTTCTAATTGTCAGAGCCCTAATACTAATTAGAGCTCTAGTAATGCTTTGTGACTTGTTAACATATATGATTATACAGATACTTGAAGCCGCAGCTAATGGGAAATCAATGTCAAAACTAATGGCACAATGATAGTCCCTTGCAATTTCTTTAGCTGAACTCAAAAAATCTGTGCAATCCTTTAACACTTATTGAGTCTTGTAGCTCTAAGAATACTGAGGCCTAACTATTACTGTCCTAGAAACATATAGTTTTAGTTGATTTTTCATTTTTTTAAGCTCAAAATAAATTTGTCCACTGGAAGAACTCTTAATAGAAAGTCCAAAAAAGGCAATGCTTCAAATTTTATTTTCCTTCCAAGTTATTTAGTGATTCATTTCACTTTTATATTTTTATTTTTTAAAAAATATATTTTATTGATTTTTTTACAGAGAGGAAGGGAAAGGGATAGAGAGTTAGAAACATCTATGAGAGAGAAACATCGATCCACTGCCTCCTGCACAATCCCTACTGGGGATGTGCCTGCAACCAAGGTTCATGCCCTTAACCTGAATTGAACCTGGGACCCCTCAGTTCGCAGGCCGCCGCTCTATCCACTGAGCCAAACTGGTTAGGGCTCATTTCATTTTTAAATCACATAGGAACTTCTGTAAACCCACCTGAACTTTCATAGTTTATCTCAATTTTAAAGAAATTGAAACAGCTAGACTGAGTCAAAATTGGGCTGGGCCAATACTTAGACAACTTTCAGGGGGCAAAAATTCCTTGCTGCAATAATTTTTCATGTGTCAGAAAAAATTCTGCAGATATTTTACATACTTTCCAGAGAACACAGATAGCATTTTTGATGGATATCATCATCTTTGTAAAAATTATTAGCTGCTTTCTAAGCATTACTTGACCAGATGATTGATGTACTCAAAGTCTAGATAAGTTCATTTTCCTAAATTCTTAAGTTTCTTGGCTCCTACTAATTGACATAGTTGCTTCTTCCAAAAGTTTGATTTTCTCCTGAGATATTTATCACTTATATCATTCACTGCCCACATTATTAAATTGTATTGAATCTAGGAGAGTGACACCCCTCATCCCATTCTATTTGAATCAGCAACACACTTATATATTATTTACTACAAATTAGCTATTTTCTTCTTCCCGTTAATTCAGCTACAGCAGATGGTATCATGTAAGTGTGACTATTTTCTATTGGCATGCTACATTCCCTGCTGATGACCAGATGTGTCTTTTGGGCTTTAGTTCTCATAGATCTGAATGTTATTATTCCCCTTTTCCTAAATACTGTCTAGGTTAAAAGGTCAAAACCACAGAATTAGTAAGAGAATTATCCCTGACTATTATACTATGGAGTAAAAAAAGAGATGTTTATTTTTCACATGACTTGAAAAATATTTATAGAGTAAGTCTTCAGATATCTGAGCTAAGGTTTTTATTGAGTTGTCGGAGTATGCCTAGAAGAGTTTACAATATTTAATTTTATCACTGTTCTCCCATAGTTTGTGGATGCTATCCACCAAACTAAAAAATAAAAATAAATGTTTCATTTTACCAAGAAAGGTGTAAATGTAAGAATGAAAAAGATAAAACCCACATTTACTAAAAGAATTTCAAAATATAAAGATAGAATTTACCTAATAAAAACAAAATAATGAAAAATACTTTCTCTGAGAACTCTTATTCTATCTTAATTTTAGAAAACATAACTTACCAAATCCCAAATTAAATATCTAGCCATATGGGCAAGGAGTAGACAAATGGACAGACTAGCTGGGTACATTTTTATGTCTATTAAAGCCTACTGTCATGATGTAGGTAGATGGAATTTAAATAGGCATAGGCAATACTTATGATTTTGAATATATTTCATTTATTGTATTTCAATTTTTATTGACTTTTAGAAAGAGTAAAGGGAGAGGGGGAGAGAGAAACGTTTATGTGAGAATGAAGCATCAATGGCTGTCTCTTGCATGCCCCCTAGCAGGGATTGAGCCCACAGACCTGGCATGTGTCCTGACTGGGAACTGAACTTGCAAAACTTCGGTGCACAGGATGACACCCAACCAACTCAGCCACATTCGCCAGGGCTGATTTTGAATATACTTTAAAGCATGAGTAAAAAAACAAAAAGGCAATTCAACAATTTCTCAATCTACATACAAGTTGCTATAAAGATTTCCAAGATTTCGAGGTAATGCATTATCTCAGGGAAATGAGCAGAATAAGTGGTTATATATTCCTATCCCCAAGGAACTCCCAAATATTTAATTATCCTATCTTCTACTAGAATTATAAAGATATAAAACAAAGAAACAACCTCTGATCTATATAATCTATGAGCAAATGGTAACAAATGTTCAATATGCAGAACAAATTTTCAGATAAAATATGGTCACAATATAATACCATATGGTGCAATGTACTTTACTGTACAGATGGTTCATAGACACTTACTGAAGATAGTTTGAAGATTTGCTATTCTCACATAAGTTAGAGTTTTTTTTAAATGAGGCAAGAAGAAGATTAAACAATGAAATGAGCAAAATAGGTGCAGAAAAACAAACATGCTATCATAAAGGAGATGAAAGTAGATGTGAATCAGGAGAAGAAGAATATAATAATTTTAAAATATCTTTTATTCTGAAACAATGGAAACCCATATCACTATGACTTAAGGCTGATATTAATTATTTAATCCATGTTAATAAATGACAGAAAATTAAGATGAATAGATAAGTATTCATCTCAGATTATTAAATCAATAAATTGCTACAACATGGTAGGATCACTAAGTGTGGTTTAAGGGTGGTACAGATTTATTTTAATAACATTGGATATATTGCTTCAAATATCTGGTAGACATTTTACTGTCTTAAACACAGTTGTCTTTCTTATTAATTACTTTGAGAAATGAATATGTTCCATTAAAGATGATAAAGCAGTATAAAAATTCCCTAAGGAAGATTACAGGTAATATCCTAGTGATTAATAAAACAGGCACAAGGCATCTAATTTAAGGCCTTCTTATAAAAAGTAGCTAGTCTTTGTAAAATTTATTGAAAATGATCCAGTGCATTTCATCTGCTTTACTGTTTGTGTTGTCAATTTAAAAACGTTATGTATTTATGAATTTCTATTTAACAGTTTTGTAGCCAGCAGATGAATATATATTCTTTTTGTACAGAGCAAAGTTGAAGTCAACTTATATTGAGCTAATACACAAAAACAGATTTTTTAGAAATATAACTTTGCAGAAAAGTTATATAAATAATTATAATATTTCATTGGTTTAAAATAGATAAACAGATGATTTAATAGAAATAAAACTCATAAGAAACTAAGAGTATAGATGTGTATTAAAGGAAATATATAATAATCAATTTATTGACTCACCCTACTTACCCACCTAAATATTTCTACAACTGTTAAATATTTCATATACTTTAAGAAATTTTCTATTTGCAGGAAAGATAAATAACCTAGTATTGGAGGGATAATAATTGATAAAAAAGTAAATAAATAAGTAAAATTAATTAGTGCATTAGAAATGAGAAGTATAAATGAGAAGAATAAAGAATAAGTGGTGGGCCGCCTGGTGTGGCTCAGTGGTTGTTGACTTATGAATCAGGCAGTCATGGTTCAACTCCCAGTCAGGGAACATACCCAGATTTCAGGTTGATCTCTAATAGGGGGTATGCAGGAGGTAGCTAATTAATGATTCTTTGTCATCATTGATGTTTCTATCTCACTCTCCCTCTCCTTTCCTTTCTGAACTCAATAACAACATGTTAAAAAAACACAAAAACAGAAAACAAGTGGTGCATAATAGGGTGGAGGGCAAATTGAATACTATGACAAGAAAATAACCACAATTTTTATAATGTAACACCTTTAATGGATCATTCTGAGGCAAGTTCTCTTTTCAGAATCCATGGAACTTTGAAGGTCTTTAGGACAAGGTTAAGCAAGATTGTTTGTTATGCTAGTGATAAAGCGAACCCTAGGTTTTGTTTGAAGATTGGAGATAAAGTACCAGTGAAGATAAACTGAACAATTATTATAGCCTACATAATATTAAAAGATGACATTTGTTGAGTGCTTATTATGCAACAGTATGCAAAGTTCTATAAATTATTTTAAAAATTCTTAAAACAATCCTTTGACATAGGCAAATGTTATGTCCATTTGACAGATGAGTAAAGGGTCTTTTATCTCTGAGTACTTTACACAGTAGTATACAGCCTCCCCAAATATATATATATATATATATATATATATATATATATATATATATATATATAATTTCTTTAAAAAATAATGTGTGGATTTCAGAACTTCATGACTTTTTTTTAAGTGAAAAGCATAACCATAAGGATGTCTGAATTCTTAAAAAAAGAAAGAAAATTAAAATTTTCCCAACGCTCAATGCAGGAGCTTTCCCTTGGTGGTCAGTGAACTCCCACAGCCAACCTCCTACAGCTGGCAAACCTCCTGCAGTCTCTCCCCTCAGCCAGCCTGCCCCAATAGGTACTGGGCGAGACAGCCATGATCAGTCCCAATTGCTGGCCAGGCTGAGGGACCCCATCTGTGCACGAATTCATGCACTGGCCTCTAGTAGTCAATGAGGATCAAATGCTTACTATGTATCAATTATAAACTTAGTATATAAATGAGCAAATTTAACCCTAAAACCAATACCATTAATTAGGTATGATAATTATGCTCATTTTACATATAGCAAATAGGCTCAGAGAGTTTAATAATTTTCTCTAAACCAAAGAGCCAGGATTTAACCTGACATAGGCTATTTGAGAATGTGCAATCTTAATCAAAATACTGTGGTTTTTTTGCCTACACTGGAAAAAAAGATAAACATTTATTTTACAACTAGAGGCCCGGTACATGAAAATTCGTGCACTTGAGGGGGTTTCTCAGCCCAGCTTGCACCCTTTCGCAGTCCAGAACCCCTCAGGGGATGTCCACCTGCCAGCTTAGGCCTGCTCCCTGGGGAAATGGGCCTAAGCTGGCAGTCAGACATCCCTCTGGCAGCCTGGAAGCCCTCAGGCGATGTCTGACTGATGGCTTAAGCCCTCTCCCCTGACATTCTTAGTGTTGCTGAGAAGGTGGGAGGGGCAGAGTGGAGCTCCCTTGTGGGAGTACATTGACAACCAAGGGGCAGCTCCTGCATTGAGCGTCTGCTCCTTGGTGGTCAGTGCATGTCATAGCAACTGGTCGTTCCTGGTTGTTCCACTTTTAGGATAAACAAAGAGCATAAAATAAAATTTGAAAACTACAAATACTCATCAAATACATTTAATTTAAAGAGTAATAAAATTTCAGAGATGTTTACATCCACTGCTCACATCAAGAATAGCTGCCAGATATTTATTGGGGATATAAACAAAAGAGGGTTTTCATATTAACCCACACTGTTTAGAACTACAGTATTATAGCAAATTAAAAAAATAAAATACATTTTTAAGATTTCTCCAATAATAAGATTTGTAGGACACAGCTGAAGATGTATGGAGGCTACAGAAGATGGTGAATAATCTCTTTTTGGATTAATTATTATTCTACTGCAGGTGACAGAAAAAGCAAACTGGAGAAGAAACTTCTCCATAAGTATGTTTTCTTTTCTGCTCCTGAATGGGTTTCCTGATTGGGAGAAATGAATTATGCACATAGTTTTGTTTTTCAGCTGAAGAAAAGAGGTACCTGTGCAATTAAAACCATGTACTGAAATATAGTACAGCCTTGTCAGAGCACACAGCAGGAGCTCTGCACAAGCGCTGGTGCTCTGAATTGTTCCGAGTCTGAGCAGAGCTTGGCAGAGGATCTTGGTAGATAAAAAAGGAGATGGAGAAGTTGTAGGTATACAAGAATGAATCTTTATTGCAGAAGCCAGTGGCCATATAGCCATCAGACAAGAACAGTCCTCACAGCAAAGTCCATTCTGGCAGGCAGCTGGGCACCGACTGGTGAACATATATCTTTCCCATAAAGCGGCATCCGTCTCTGTACCCATAGCTATTATCTGAGCAGCTGCACGCTGCCTCCTAGACTCATCACCTCACATCGTAGTGGTATCAGAGCTCTCTGGCTCAGCAGCTTCTCCTGTCTCTCTTGACCAGCTGCTCTCTCTAGTAGACTTCTTCTCACCCCATCCTCAGCTGACTTCATCCTACTCCAGCCTAGTCCAGCCAACTATCTGGTCAGTAACCTACTTTTATATCATTTTGACAAAGAAGGCTTCATGCCAATAGTTACATCAACATATTGGCTACTGAAGGGCACAGTGTACTGTGTGTCATTGTATTCGCTCATGGAATCTTGGCCTCATTAAGATTCCTAGGCTCAGAGTTCTTGAACACCCCATTTAGGCACCTGTCCAAGTGGCCTTTGGCCATTATGGTATTGATAACAAGGCCTCTGTGCTCCCACTGGCCTTAACTATCCGGGGACCTAGCATGGTTCCCACAAATCTATGAACTGTAGGACTGTTACCATAACTAGATATCTCATCAATTTCTTGTTATCGCCAAGAAATGAAATCAAACCAAAGTCAAGGGACATTTTCTGACCACTCAGAGAACACATTAAACTTCCTTCCTGGAGGAATAAGCCACATGTTCAGGACTCAACAAAAATTTTTATCAAACAGACCAAACACACAATTCTTACAAATTTTTTATCTGTCTCCTGACAACCTTAATAATACTGACATTATTAAATTTTACTGCCAAAAAAAAAAAATCCCTGATCTATCCAGCTAGAAATATAAGCTCATTTCCAAAGGATATAGAACTAAAAATGAGTTTGGGATTATTTCATTGACAAAAGAAAATAAAACAATATCTTTATTGTTTAGAGTGCAAAAAAGCAAAGAGCTAAGAATGATAAATGTAACCAAATTGCCATCTGCATTAAAAAAAAAAAACATAATAGAGGAGGCTAAGAAGTGGTGCAAGTCACTTTGATTCATATTTTATGATCAAAGTAAGCTATAGCCACCACCAAGTTCCAAATGGAAAGCAAGAATCTCCTCCTCTCTCTCCCTCCCTATTTCCTCCTCTCTCAGTCTTTCTTTAAAACACTGCTTACTGACTTACCAATTGTGCAATCAGATATGCCATAAATAACTTCTTGTGTATTCTAAAAAAATGCATTTTTATGGTATCATGCTGACTTGACAAGATATTTTCGAATAGGACCCTATTATGTTAGACACATGCAGAAGGTATCAGTTATGTATGCAGCAATATGTTAGGTGGCATTATAATGCTAAGCATCCTTTTTTTTTTTTTTTTTTTTTTTTGCGGATCGTCCAAATAAACCATTCTAAAACACTGTTGCCATGAAGTGATTTTAAAACAATTTTCTATCAGCAAAATAATCACTAGACCTCTCCCAGAATTGGTGATTTATTTGTAATATAATATTCTTGTTCTTAGCAAAAAATTGTCTGTGGTTATAACTGTGATGCATATAAGTTATAACTTATTCTATAAGTTATTCTATATAAAGGAATAATAAACACAGATAAAAGTTTTCCATATCCATTTTTCATCATCAATGTATATAACTTTATTAACATTTAGTTTCCTACTCAATAAATTGGGGATAACAATAAAAATATTTGTGATGGAAATTAAGTGAACTAATGAATAAAAAGTACCTAATATACCATTGCTTTATAATAATAAAAAAAACCTCTATTAACCTTGAAAATTTATGTGTTAAGTGAACATTCCTTAAAATTAATCTTTAAAAAGGAGGAAATTGCCCTTGCCAGTTTGGCTCAGTGGATAAAGCATTAGCCTACAGACTGACAAGTCCCAGTTCAGTTCCAGTCAGGGGGGAACGCAGGAGGCAGCTGATGAATGATTCTCTCTCATCACTGATGTTTCTCTCTTTCCCTTTCCCTTCCTCTATGAAACCAATAAAAATGTATTTCAAAAAATAAAAAGGAATAAAATAATATATAAACAGAAAGTTCATGAATAATATATAGAAGAGGAAGAATTAGTTCCAAAAAGAGTAGACATTTCAAAACAAATTCCCCACTTTAAAAAGATAAAGGGAATATAGTCTTAGAAATTGTTGAGGAACAGAGAGAATGAGCAATTGAGAGAAAAAGAAAAAAAATGAGTTAAAAAAAAGTGGAGGAAGAAATAGAGAAATAACAAAGAAAACATAAAACTAAAAAAGGAGTATTAAAAGTAAACTAACAAGAGATTTGTAAATAAAAAAACATAACACTAAAGGTATTTTAGAATTAAAAGATTACTAGAAACAATAAAATATAAAATAGACAATGAATGTTAAAATTTCTTGTATGTATTCCGGGCTTCAAAATTATATGAAAGAAAATGGAAAAGAAAACAGGAAGGAATGAGATTAAAGTAATGATAGTAGTTAATTAAGAAGGAAAAAGGAAATCCATAAGCATAATCGATAGTCTTTAAAAGTAGAAAATGGTAAATGAACTAAAAATATCTATATCTGTAATAATAAAAGCAAAATATGCTATTTAGACCAGACATCCTTCTGAATGACCTTCCAGGACGAAGCCAGGGCTGCAAGGGAAATCCAGGTCCTGGGTGCCTGCCAGCAGCTGGAGCGAAGCCCCGGTCCCAGGTGCCAGAGGGAAGCTGGCAGATGGGGGAAGGAAGGCCTACTCTTGCACAAATTTAGTGCATTGGGCCTCTAATATCTAATCTAATAAAAGAGTAATATGCAAATTAACCATCACTCTGAGACACCCAAGCCACGCCCACCAGCCAAAGACATGCCAAACAGTCAGTCAGAGCAGCTGTATGCAAATTAACCCAGGCAAGATGGCTGCCAGCAGCCACAGAGCTAGAGCAAACAGGAGGCTTCCATTGCACCAGCAATGGAGTTGAAACTATCTGCCTAGGCCGGCAGGGCCTCTGCTCAAGGCAACAATGTTTCAATTACAGAAGTCACGGAGCTGAAGCAAACAAGAGGTTTTGTTACCTGACTAGGCCTCCGCTCAAGACAACAAAGTTTCAATTATAGAAAATAAATAAACCCCAGAAACCTGATTCCAGCCAACCTCGCTGGGACGTTGGGTCAATGGGAGCTGTGGGCTGCCTGAAAACAGCACTCAGCCCCTCGCCCAGGCTGGGCACACCCCCATGGGATGAGGGTTCCCACTGGAGGGCTTGGCCAGCCTGCAAACAGTCATCAGCTCCTCACCCAGAGTGGCCAGTCACGCCAGCAGATGGACATCTCATGAGGGGTCCCAGACTGCTAGAAGGCACAGGCTGGGATGAGGGACACCCCCAAGTGCACAAGTTTTTGAGCACCGGGCCCCTAGTCTACTCTAATAAAAGCATAATATTGAAATTAAGCATTTCTCTGGGATGCCTAAGCCACGCCCACTAGCCAATGAGAGTGGCTGTATGCAAATTAACTCAGGCAAGATGGTGGCTGACAGTGCAGCTATGGAGGTGAGTATGGTGCAGGCGGTGGGGTGGGCTGAATGGGTGGTGGGCCTCAGGGTGGGCAGGCCAGGCGGGGTTGTGGCAGGCTAAAGGGTGGGTGGGGTAGGTGTGGTAGGCTTGGCCAGCCTGCAAACTGCCATCAGCTCCTCACCCAGGCTGACCAGGCATGCCAGCAGGAGGACATCCCCTGAGGGGTCCCAGACTGTGAGAAGGCACAGGCCAGGCTGAAGTACCTCCCCAAGTGCACAATTTATTTGTGCACTGGGCCCCTAGTCTAAACTGATAAAGGCGTAATATTAAAATTAACCATTTCTTCGGGACGGGTAAGCCATGCCCACCAGTCAATCAGAGCGACTGTATGCAAATTAGCCCAGCCAACATGGAGGCTGCCACTCATGGACCTGAGTAAATGGCAGCTTCCATTGCAGCAGGAGTGAAAGTGAAACTGTGGCCCGCTCCGCTTATTCTGCCTCAAGCAAAACACAGGTTTGTAACAAAATATCATTCATAGAATCCTCAGGAGCTGAAGGAAACAGCAGGCTTGGCCTCACTACTAAGAGTAACATTGTCTCATTATAGACGCCGCGAGGTGAAGCAGAGAGGAAGCTTCGTTAATAGGAGGCCTCAGCTTAAAGGAACAGCATCAATTATAGAAGATAAACAAACCCCAGAACCTGCTTCCACCCAGTCTTGCTGGGACATTGGGTCAATGGGAGCTGTGGGCAGCCTTAAAGCCTGAAAGTGCCAATCAGCCCATTACCCACGCTGGCCACAACCCAATAGGGTGAGGGACATTACTGGGGGGCTTGGCCAGCCTGGAGACAGCCATCAGCTCCTCACCCAGGCTGGTCAGGCACGCCAGCAGGTGGACATCCCCAGAGGGGTCTCAGACTGTGAGAGGGCACAGGCTGGGCTGAGGGACCTCCCGAGTGCACAGAGTGGCTGCAAGGAGGAACAGTGCAGGACCCAGGACCAGTGAGTGGGAAAGAGGCAGCAGGGTTGACGGTCTGCTTAGCAGCTCCCCAGGCCCTTTGCGGGACACCAGGGAGTGGGAAAGCAAGGCAGCAGGGTACCAGTGAGTGGGAAAGAGGCAGTGGGGGTCGGGGGCCTGCTTGGCGGCTTCCCAGGCCCTTTACAGGGCACCGGGGAGCAGGAAAGCAAGGCTACAGGGGCTAGGGTCCTGCTTGGTGGCTCCTCAGACCCCTTGTCGGCTACCCAGACCCCTTGGTGGCACTAGGGAGTGGGAAAGGAAGGCAGAAGGGGACCAGTGAGTGGGAAAGAGTCGGCGGCCTGCTTGGCAGCTCCCCAGGCCCTTTAGGGGGCACTGGGGAGTGGGAAAGCAAGCTCTTGGGGGCTGGGGGCCTGCTTGGCAGCTCCCCCGGTCCCTTCCGGGGATCAGGGCGCAGGAAAAGGCTGGCCTGACCACGAGGCGGGGTTTTCCCTGCTTTCTGGTGGCTGGAGGAAGATGGGCAGTAGGCCAGCTTGGGAGGCAGGCAGCACCCAACCCTGGCCACAGCTCAAAAAAGAGAACAACATGCAGGGGAGGGCAAGAGTTTGAGAGGGGGTGCCTGCTCCAAGCCCCCACAGTGTGTCTGGGGACAGACCCTCAGCAGGTAGACACACACAGGAGGACTGCTCTGAGCCTCAGATGCGGCTAGGGGCAGGTCCCCAGTGGCGACACACACACACTCACACACGCACACACACACACACACACACACACACACAAAAGGCGCCTGGCAGACTGGGACCATCATAGGACATCCACTGAGGGATTCCAGACTATGAGAGGGGGCAGGCTGGGCTGAGGGACCCCCACCCTCCCCCTGTGCACGAATTTCATGCACTGGGCCCCTACTATATATATAAAAGCCTAAACGACAGGTCAACTGGCTGACTGGCCAACCAGCCATTACCCATGATGTGCACTGACCACCAGAGGGCAGACGCTCAATGCAGGAGTGGAAACCAGAGGCATGGAAATATGGAACAGACTGATGAATCTCAGAGGGAAGAGGGGAGGGGGAAAGTGAGAAGAGATTAACCAAAGATCTTATATGCATGTTAGAGGCCTGTTACATGGACTGATGCACTGGTGGGGTCCTTCAGCCTGGCTTAAGCCCTCTCTCAATCCGGAACCCCTCGGGGGATATTGGAGAGCTGGTTTTGACTGATTCCCACAGGCCAGGCCGAGGGCCCCCACCAGTGCACGGATCCATGCACTGGGCCTGTAGTTCTTATATAAAAGGAGAAATATTTCCTAAAATGGAAGAATACACTAAGCAGATTTGAGGTGAAAAGGATCATGGATTTTTACAAAACAAAACCAGTAGGGGAGTGAAAAAATGAGAATAAGAATGGAAGGAAGCCAAACAGTGGTATGATTCCTAGTAAAATACCAGAATAAGGAAACATGAACACAATATCAGAGTAGCTCTAGAGACAGTATAGCTCACAGATGAGAGTTATTCCAAGCAGAGACAAGGGGATTATAGTATTTTCATCCTGCATGCAGCCATCATTGTTTAACACTTATTTCCAGACCAGGTGGGGATATATATTCTTAGGACTTCTGGTTTTTAAAGAGCAGGCAAAATGAGTCTGGAAACCTGAGAACAGCCCTCTAACAGTGAAAGCACATTTGGGATTGGTGCATAAAAATTATAAAGGTATTTGAAATAATATAGATGAGACAGTATTTGCTAAAATCTGCATTTTTAGAACAAAAGGATAAACCAAGTCCCAAGAAACCTAGATAATCAACAATATGATATAGTCTCTTACTGTTGTTTTTTACTTTTTTTTTTTTTCATTTCAAACACACAAAAAAATTCTGTGTTCTCTAGATATAAAAAACCAAACACTAGTTAGTAAAAACAAAACAAATATTAACCTGACTGCAATTTTTTTGCATAGGATTCACTTGTCAGTACTGCAAGATCTGTTTGCTAGGTGTGCAATAGTTTGAGACAAAGATATGACTGAGAAATTTTTTCCTGTCAAGTTGTTATCAATTTTAAATGTAGATTAAGAAAATGTGTGGTTGAAATTCAGTCACCTTTACATGTAACAAAATACCAAGGATACCTTGGTTTTCAAGAAATGGTGGTTAAAAGAATGGCAATGAGCATAAAAGGCACTTAAATATAAAGCAATAAACATTTCTGGAAATTTTGTGTATAGAACCAAAATGTAAATGTCCTACACCTTGACAATATAAAAATAATGTGAGACTAGCTGGAAAAATATGTTGAAAGAGAAGTGACAGAAGTGCTTAAGTGTGGTAATTGCCTTATTTTTCATAGAGGGACCAACAAAATGGTCAAAAATCAGAAAGTCATAAAATAACAGCATATGTATATTTTTAAATAGAAATATTTATAAGCTATATTATTAAGTGACAATCCCAAATACAGAATAAGGTGAAAAAACAGACTAATAAAATTACTGAAGAATCAAAGAACTTATAAAGAGTAGCTATTGTTTAACAATCAAGGGAGTTGAGGTCATGAAGTGAGAGGGAGAGAATTTTAATATTTATTTTACCTCCTGTACTATGCAGATTTAACATATTTATGTATTACTTTAACAAGAAAAAAACTATAGATATATATTTATTGAAGGTAATCTACATTATTATGTCATGATAGCATTATACATAAAAAAATACTAGAGTGTTTGAAATTTTCCCCCAAAGCTCAATGCCGCTGGTGTTTCCTAAAAATGTATATACACACTTTGAATAATTATAAAAGCAGTATTTATTAAAATGTGTTTCATTTTCAAAATTGAGCTATCAGCTGTGAAAGTGTGCACACATTTTTGGGGGGTCAGACTATATTATTGTCTTTGGAGAGTTTTCTTCTTGGTAAACTGATTTCTTTTCAAGGTTGGTAAAAGTCTTAGGAAAAAAAAAACAATTTTCATTACCCATAGCATTCTATTTTATTCAAAGATCCTTTCTTCCATGAAATAATTATTTCTGAATCTCCAAGTTGAAACACTATTTTACATAACACAAAGAATATTTCAGCATCCCCAGATTCCACTAAGGATCAGATTGAACTATGCATACTGATCTCTAGATTTAAAGAATCTCTCTATAAAGACATTAGAATATTGTATAGTTTATGTGAGAATTTTGCATATGTTTTACATATGTGCAATAGTTTTATAAACAAACTTCATGTTTATTCTTACCTATTATTCCTTTAGTAAAAATGTAAACATTTCCATTCAAGAATGGACTTCTTACTCTCAAAAATACCTGCTGGGAAAAACAATTTTAGTATCATTAAAAGTTTATTACATAATGACAAATATACAAATAAGTAAACTCATTGTATTAATTACAGGAAGTTAGGCTATACTAAATATTAGTCTCCATTAGGTAGTAGCTTAATATAGAGTAAGTTGATATTTTACTCACATGCTGTTTAGGTATGCCCCAGGAAGCAGCACAGATGGGGGGCATGTTGATGGAGATTGTCTGCTTACACAGTTATTCAAAGACTCAGGCTGTAGAAAGCTTGATGTTTATTACCTGGTCTCATGCTACCTTAGGCATTGCAATCTGGTGAACTGGAAGGCGAAAACCTTGGAAAAGAACCATGCAGTATTTCAGAGTCTGGAACTCAGTCACACGGCCATATCCATCTGGATCAGAGGATGGGGAAGCTAGATTAATTGTGTGTTGATGTTAGATGTAAAACTGTCTACACATTTCTGCAGCCATTTCCATCAAAGGTGGGGTGTTTCCCTTCACATCTTGAATCTGGTTTTACCCACATGACTTGCTTTAACCAAAAGAATGTGGCATACGTGACTTATGCACAGTTTGAGCCTAAGACTCAAAAGACGTTCAGCTTTTGCTTTCTCCTTGTTGGATTATTGTCATCATTGGAAATCAATCTAAAGTGGACGGAGAGGTCACATGGAGGAAAACCTGGCCAACAGCTTGCCAACCACCAGACATGAAGGTGAGGTCATCCTAGACCATTCAGTCCCGGGAACACCTATGGTTAGTTGAATGCCTTAGGAAGCCAAACAGAGACGATAAAAACTCAGCCGAACTCCATCCAAATTGCTGTCTTATGGAATTAGGAACAGCAACAACATCAAAATGGTTGTTCATTTGAACCATTAATTTTGTTGATAAATTGTTAGCGAGCACAAGCTAACTTATTAAGGGCTCATAAGGAAAAGAAGTAAATAGATGTGGCACAACTAGCATCTCTGTGATAATCATCACAGGAGAAAAATCTAGAATTATTTAGAATATCACAACTTCTCAAGTTTCTTAGTGATAAAAACGAGCAGTTCCTTGTGATTTTTAGCTTCTAGAAAATGCCCAGAGGTTATACTTTAATGGGGATGATTGTGATGCTTCTGTGCAGGTTATTCTGTGCAAGATTATTTAAATTCAGGAATATTAATGCTAAAGGCATTTAAATTTAAAAACAGTTGAATTGCTTCTGTGTAATGTATAATTCATATTCATATCATTCTATTGAGCTATACAATAAACAGAATTTATATTTTACAATAAAGTTTCCAATTTATATGTGATAAACGTCAATTTTGGGCATTTAAAATGCAGTGTTTTTATTTATTTATTTTTTTGCTAATGTAAGCTAATATATAGTTTCCAGACTAAAGGTAATATACATTTCTAGTTAAACTTCAAATGTTTAAAATAATTCTCAAGAAATCTTAACTAATAAAAGCGTAATATTGAAATTAACCATCCCTTCGGGACGCCTACCAGCCAATCAGAGCGACTGTATGCAAATTAACCCAGCCAACATGGCGGCCGACACTCAAGGAGTAAACAGCAGCTTCCATTGCAGCAGGAGTGAAAGTGAAACTGTCTGTGTGCCGGCTGGGGGTATGCTGCCTCAAAGCAAAACATGTTTGCAACATGTTTGCAACAATGTATAAATCATAGAATCCTCGGGAGCTGAAGGGAACAGCAGGCCTGGCCTCACTCTAAGAGTAACAACATGAGTAACAACATTGTTTCATTATAGAAGCCACGAGCTGAAGCAGAAACGAGGCTTCTTATTAGGCCTTGCCTTAAAGGAACAGCATCAATTATAGAAGATTAACAAACCCCAGAAACCTGCTTCCAGCCACCTTGCTGGGACATTGGGTCAATGGGAGCTGTGGGCAGCCTTAAAGCCCGTCACCCAGGCTGGTCAGGCACGCCAGCAGGTGGGCATCCCCAGAGGAGTCCCAGACTGCGAGAGAGCACAGGCAGGTCTGAGGGATCTCCCGAGTGCACAGAGCGGCTGCAGGGCGGAACAGCACAGGACCCATGACCGGTGCGTGGGAAAGAGGCGGCAGGGTCGGCGGCCTGCTTGATGGCTCCTCAGGCCCTTTGAGGGGCACCGGGGAGTGGATAAGAGGCAGCAGGGGGTCAGTGGCCTGCTTGGTGAGCTTACCAGGCCCCTTGCAGGGCACCGGGGAGAAGGAAAGCAAGGCTGCAGGGGCCGGTGTCCTGCTTGGCAGCTCCCCAGACCCCTTGGCAGCACCGAGGAGTGGGAAAGGAAGGCAGTAGGAGACGGGTGACTGGGTAAGAGTCAGCGACCTGCTTGGCGGCTCCCCAGGCCCTTTGGGGGACACTGGAGAGTGGGAAAGCAAGCTCTTGGGGGTTGGGGACTTGCTGGGAGGCTCCCTAGGTCCCTTCCGGGGATCAGGGAGCAGGAAAAGGCTGGCCTGACCACAAGGCAGGGTTTTTCTTGCTTTCTGGTGGCTGTAGGAAGACGGCAGTAGGCAAGCTTGGGAGGCAGGCAGCACCCAGCCCTGGCCACAGCTCAAAAAAGAGAACAACATGCAGGGGAGGGCAAGTGTATGAGAGATCAACATAGAGGGGGTGCCTGCTCCAAGCCTCCACAGTGTGTCTGGGGGCAGGCCCCCAGCAGGTAGACACACACAGGAGGACTGCTCCAAACCTCAGATGCGGCTGGGGGCAGGTCCCCAGTGCTCACACACACACACACACACACACACACACACACACACACAAGGCGCCTGGAAGACTGGGGCCATCATAGGACATCCACTGAGGGTTTCCAGACTGTGAGAGGGGGCAGGCTGGGCTGAGGGACCCCTACCCTCCCTCCATGTACCAATTTCATGCACTGGGCCCCTAGTATATTTATAAATTCAAGTAAGATAAAATGCCTTTGTTTTAATAAATAAGCAAGCTTTGTAAATGATGCAAAGTGAAACAAAATACAATCTGTAGTATTTTGTGATCTAATTTGATTCATTTATAGAATTATTCAATTTCTCTTGAAACATTCAGAATAACTGTGGTTTCAGCAAACATAAACATTTGTGATTTTTTAAGAAGAAAGTTTATTCATTAAATTTATTCCCTAAGTTTACCTCAAAAAAGTTTAGTTTGACAGTTAAAATAGGTCAGAATGTATTAAGGTTGCATTGTCGATAAAGATTGTACTTACAAACTTTCATTCAAGGGTTTGGAAATGAATTTGCCTAATAGAGCATTTCCATAAAGGGATATTTTATGACATGTTATATGGAAAGTAATATAGAAATGAATATTCTTGGTCTAAGTACATGTTGGAACTACAGAAGCAATCGAAAGTAAACTGGTTCTTTTACCACAGGAATTTTTATCAGATATTTTAATGTTATTGTTTCACTAGAGGCCCAGGGCATGAAATTTGTGCATGGATTGAGTCCCTAGGGCTGACCAGACACCAGACCAATCTGTGGGGTGACTGGCAGGGCGATCAGGGTCTCCCCTCCCCCTGGCACCCACCTTAGCTGGCCTGGGACCTGCAGGCTTGGGGCAACTCCTGCATTGAACATCTTCCCCCTGGTGGTCAGTACACATCATAGCAACTGGTTGTTCCACCTGACATTACACTGTTTGGTCAATTTGCATATTAAGCTTTTATTATATAGGATTATTATATAGGATGTTACATTTGGAAAGGAGTGAATTTATATGCAGCATTTCCAAATTTAAATCACCATAAATTATTTTTTAAATGATTTCCCAGGAAGGGTGGGTGGCAGAGGTGGAGGAGATTATAGGGGAGATAAATGGTGATGGACTAACACTTGACTTGGGGTGCTGAACACACAATATAGTGTACAGATGATATGTTGTAGAATTGTACACCTGGAACTTGTATAACTTTGTTAATTGTTGTCACCAAAAACAAATTCAATACAAGGGAAAAAAATAAGTCACCATCAGAATTCTTAAATAAGATGTTTAAATATTGAATTAGTATCTAGCAGAATTATTTTGGTAAATGGTGGCTTAATTTTTTTTTTTAATTCATGGTAATGCAAATTTAATTTAAAGCTGCCCATTGATCAATAAGATTTTAGAATTGAAAAGAATTATAGACTGATGGCACAGCTAATGTAAATATCTTAATGCATTAGCTTTCCCTGGCTTTTTTGCAGGACAGTAAGGATGGTGTGGCTGGAACAATCTTACAATTCACCCACTTAAAGTGATAGTTCAAATGTTTTAGTATATTTATGGTTGTGAAACCATTATCAAAATAAATTTTAGAACAGTTTTATCTTCTCCTCCTCTCCCCCACAAAAAAAATCCCATACACTTTTACCTATTTCCTCACACTCTCCTTAATCTCACAGCCTTGGGCATTCCTTAATATACATTCTGTCTACAGAATGTTGAGGCACAGATATTTTAGTGTTACAGGAAATACTTTGGCTTTTATTTTGATACTAGGGGCCCGGTGCACAAAAATTTGTGCACTCGGGGTGGAGGGAGTCCCTCAGCCCGGCCTGTGCCCTCTCACAGTCTGGGACCCCTCAGTGGATGTCCTATGATGGCCCCAGTCTGCCAGGCGCCTTTTGTGTGTGTGTGTGTGTCACCACTGGGGACCTGCCCCAGCCGCATCTGAGGCTCGGAGCAGTCCTCCTGTGTGTGTCTACCTGCTGGGGACCTGCCCCCAGGCACACCGTCAAGGCTTGGAGCAGGCACCTTCTCTATGTTGATCTCTCAGACTCTTGCCCTCCCCAGCATGTTGTTCTCTTTTTTGTGCTGTGGCCAGGGCTGGGTGTGGCCTGCCTCCCAAGCTTGCCTACTGCCCATCTTCCTCCAGCCACCAGAAAGCAGTGAAAACCCCGCCTCGTGGTCAGGCCAGCCTTTTCCTGCTCCCTGATCCTCGGAAAGGACCTGGGAAGCTGCCAAGCAGGCCGCCAACTCTTTCCCACTCACCCGTCCCCTGCTGCCTTCCTTTCCCACTTCCTGGTGCCGCCAA
>PVJC01032271.1:0-20047 GCA_004026665.1 Murina feae
TTTTAATGTATTTGGGTGCTCCTGCATTGGGTGCATATATGTTTATCAGGGTTATGTCCTCGTGTTGTATCAATACTTTAGTATTATGAAGTGGCCTTCCTTATCTCTTGTTATGGCCTTCACTTTGAGCTCTATTTTGTCCGATATAAGTATAGCTACCCCAGCTTTTTTTCCCTTTCCATTTGCCTGAAAGATATTTTTCCATCCCTTCACTTTTAGTTTGTGTGAGTCCCTTATTCTGAGGTGAGTCTCTTGTAAACAGCAAATATATGGGTCATGTTTTTTTTTATCCATTCAGCCACTCGGTGTCATTTGATTGGAGCATTTAGTCTATTTACATTTAAAGTTATTATTGAAAGGTACTTTTTTGTAGTCATTTTATTTTTTGTACCTGTGTTCCTTTTTACCTTTTTATTTCTTCTTTTTACACCAGTCCCTTTAGCATTTCTTGCATTGCCGGCTTTGTGGTGATAAATTCCCTTAGCCTTTTTTTTGTCTGTGAAGCTTCTTATTTCCCCTTCAATTTAGAATGATAGCCTTGCTGGATAGAGTAATATTCTTGGATTTAGTCCCTTGCTTTGCATCACTTTGTAAATTTCCATCCACTCTCTTCTGGCCTGATGTGTTTCTGTTGAGAAATCATTTAATAATCTAATGGGAGCTCCCTTCTATGTAACTTTCTGTCTTTGTCTTGCAGCCTTTAAGGTTCTCTCTTTGTCCTTAACATTTGCCATGGTAATTATGATGTGTCTTGGTGTGGGTCTTTTTGGATTCACCTTGTTTGGAACTCTCTGTGCTTGTGTGACTTTTTTCTTCCCCACCTCACGGAAGCTTTCTGAGATTAGTGCTTCAAATACATTTTCTAATCCTTGTTCCTTTTCCTGTTGTTCTGGCACCCCTATTATTCGTATGTTGCTTCATTTCATGTTGTCCCAAAGCTCCCTTAGGTTCTCCTCCTGTCTTTTAATTTTTTCTCTAATTGCAGTTCAGTTTGGATGTGTTTTGCTTCCCTGTCTTCTAATTCACTAATTCGGTCCTCTGCTTCTCCTAGTCTACTGTTGAAACTTTCCATGGTGTTCTTTATGGCAACTAGATCACCTTTCATTTCTTCTTGATTCTTACATAAGTTATTGATTTTTTCATCCATTTCTTCTTGATTATTACATAAGTTGTTGATTTTTTCAACCATTTCTTCTTGATTCTTACATAAGTTGTTGATTTTTTCCTCCATCCTGTTTATGCACTCTAGGACCCTTATTCTGAATTCTTTTTCTGACATATTGCATGCATGTGTTTCACTTAGTTGCTTTTCTGGCGATTCCTCCTGTTCTTTTCTTTGTGGGTTTCTTTGTCTACCCATTTTTGGTCTCACTGACTGATCTAGATGTTGAGTTATGCAGGGGCTGCTCCTTGGGTGGTGGTGGTTCCTCGGGGTGCAGTTGCTCCTCAAGGTAGCTGCTCCTCAGATGACAGTGGTTCCTCTGGTGGGTGCTGTTAGCAGGAGTGGTGTCTCTGGCTGGTAAGGGAAGTTGCTCACACAGCTTCTATTCCTTCGACAGAGGTGGGATGATCACGTGGCTGCTGCTCCTTGGATCTAGATTGGCTGCATGCTGCTGCTTTTCTTAGATGGAGCAGGTTGCTCGTGAGGTTGTAGCTATTTGGACAGGGGCAGGTTGCTTACAGGCCGACTACTCCTCATACAGGTGTGGGCTGCTCGCTCAGTTGTTGGTTCTCAAATGCACCTTAGGTGGGAGTGAGCTGCATGTGTGACTGCTGCTCTTTGGATAGAGGTGGGATGCTCACCCAGCTGCTGCTCATTGGACAGGTGAAGACTGCTTTTGACTGATGCTCCTTGGATTAGTGTGAGCTGCTCCTCAGACAGGGGCAAGGCTGCTCACGTGGATGCTGCTCCTTGGACTGGGGAACGGGCCTCTCACACAGCTGTTGATCCTTGGACAGGGGGCTGCCACTTGAGGCTTCTGCTCTTAGGCCTGGGGCAGGCTGGTCTCAGAGCTGCTGCTCCTTGGACAGGGGTAGGCTGCTCATGTGTCTGCTGCTTGTGTGGTTACAGTGCCTTGGGCTAAGGCGTTGGGCTGGTCAGAGGAGAGTATGCTTCAGAACTCACAGGAGCCTGCACCCAGGGTGGCTGGAGACTAGTTGACTGTGGGACCACAGCTGAAGTAGCAGGTCCCTGGCAGGGATGTCTGAAGAGTCTCAGATGTTATTTGAGGGCACCAAGGTGGGAGTGTAGTCTGGCTCCCAGTTACAGCAGCTCTCCCCTTAAAAATACTAGACCTGTGAGGACGAGTTGGCCTCCTGGAACTGTTTACACCATTAGCAGAGGCTGCCTAGTTAAGGAAGCCTGTTTAGCCAGACCACTGAGGGATCTATCTGTGCCTCACTCACATACACACACGCACATTCCACATGACCACACACTCCTCTTTTGGTCCCTCACTGACTTATGGTCTCTCCTTCACTGCCACCTTCTACCTGCCTCTGTAGTTGTGTCTGGGATATTATTGACCCATTCATGGATGGAGTTTCCTCTACAGGTGTCTGGTTGTGGGATTCACTCTCTAGCACCAGGCCCGACTAGATAAAATTCACCTCGACAAGACACCGCACAAAGGGACCAAAGCACAAATATACTGATGACAATAATAACCCCACTATAAGTGGTCAACCCCAGCAGAGAGGATGGGAGCAGAATCTGTAAATGCTGAGCTTATACATAGAAGATAAGGTTAAGAATTGGAGGAATACGGGGAGGATCTCAGTACAGTATAGAGGAAGTAGAAAGGAGATGGGTGGATAAGAGGAAAGAGAATGAAAGAAAAGAAAAAAATAAATTTACAAAAAATTTGATTTCAAAATGGTATAACAATAGCAAAAAATAATAAAATAAAATAAAAGAGTGATGGAAAAATAAAGTGAAGAGAAATAGAAAATAAAGCAACAAACACAAACAGGAAAACAAAGAAAAAGAACGGAAAGATAAAAAAGTAATAATAAAAAATAAGAATAAAATAAAAATGAAGAAGTAAAATGTTCCTTTGGCTGGCTAAGATCCCAGTATTCTGTACTGTTGTGTTTCTCAGGAGGATCCGATTGCTGGGACCAAAAGTTTCTCTTTAGGCCAGTCTCTGGGCTCTCAGGAACTGTTTAGGTTGTTTTTTTTTAATCCTTTTTACAGTTCAGAGTGGAATCTGGGTGTGGCTGTATTAGTTGCCTGGATACTGGAGGGAGGGGTTGTCTCTTCAGGGCACAATGGCTGCCCAGGTCCCAGGCTCTGGCATGAGTCAGCACCAAACTCGCTGCCACCTCTCTTGGACCTCCCCTCTCTCTCCAGATTCCACAACTCGGCACCTTCTCCCACACTCCAGCCATGAGTAAGTGTCTGTATCCGAAAGGCACTATGCACAAGGCTCAATGAAGAAAGACACAGGCCACAGAGGCGAGACAGGCTGTGCCCACGCATGCACCTCTCCTTGCTGGCACACTTCAGTCTTTACTGACTTTAGACCCAGATGTAGAATCCACTTCGAGGGGGTCACGCTTCTCTCCTGCCTGCACACCCCAGCCCTTTCCTGATTGTGAACCCGGATCTAGAATCCCCTGCTGACCAGCAGTTCTGTGGACCCTCTTTCCACTGTGCCCATCTCAGGAGACGCAGCTGGGTGCCAGCACCAGTGCCGTGTGGATTCTTTCCGATCCTCAGGGCTCAGGTCGGGCAGAATATCCTGCCCAAAGCCTTGACTTTACCTCTCTCAGGAGACTTCTGCCTTACCCAGCTGCAGGCTGTCTCCCAGCTCTATCTCCACTGCCAATTCAGGCTGGATGCTACTCGTTTCAGCCGTTCACCCATTCTGTTCCTGGACAAGGCACTGGGTACATCTGACTATACCGCTGCCATTTTTCCTCCCAGGAATATCCTAAAAGAGTATTTGCTGGTGAAAAAAATGTGGAGTCTATTGTGGGAGCCCCTTTCACGTCCCGCATAGTTCAGGGTTCCCATTCAGGGTTCAGGTTCTGGAGAAGGCTGCACACAAAATGAAGAGAGAAACTAGAAAATAATTAATTTGGAAATTGGGGGACCAAGCAGGGAGTCCACCTCTAGTGGGAAGGACTGCTCTTCACTATGTTAATATTGTTCTTTGATGCACAAAAGTTTTTCATTTTAGTGAAAATAGGATTTCTTTTTAAGGGCTAACAATCTGTGGAGGGACTGAGACCCAGCATGAGGTTTGGAAAGGCTTGTGTTCAGATGAGCACACCACCAGGAATACCAGCAGGTCTGAAAGGGTCATGGAGGGAAGTGCTTGGTAGTCCAAGAATGGCATGAGGTCTCTGGAAGCACTGGGTAGGAGGGCAACAGAGGAGAGAATAATAATAGGTAGTATTTGATGAGATCTTACTATATACCAAACACTATGCTACATACCATATGTCCATTACATCATTTAATTCTCCTAGCAATTCAGTAAGGTAAGTATTTTTATTAGTCCAAATTTGTAGATGAGGAAATGAAAGCATAGAGACATTAAACAATTTATCCAAAGTGACAGAGTTGGGATTTTAACTTAGTCTGTTTCCAGAGCCTGTGCTCTCATCCACTGAACTTCTGCACTAGACAATTAGCAGAGATATGGGGCAGGGCATGGAGGACATTGTAGGTTGTTAAAGCTAGGATGAAAAAACAAATCACAGGAAGCAAAGTCAAGTCTCTGCCCACCCACAAGTGCCTTGAAATCGCAAGAGACCCAGACCCAGCTGGCCCTACCCCCATTGGGTTAGATCCAGACCCAGCCAGCCCCACCCCCATCAAGCCCCACCAGGTGGGGGGCATGGCCTTAGGTTGCCTGGCCTGGTGCCAGGGCAGGGGGGCATGGCCTGAAGTCCCCCAGCCCAGGCCAGGAGGTGTGCCTTGAGGTCCCATGGCCTGGGCAAGAGAACATGGCCTGAGGTTCCCTGTCAAGCCCTGCCAGGTGGGAGGGTGAAGCCTCAGGTCCCCTGGCCCAGGGTAGGGTATGCAGCCTGTGGTCCCCCAGCCCAGGCCAGGGCAGGGGGCATGCCTTGAGGTCCCTGTCAAGCCCTGCCAGGCAGGGGAAATGGCCTGAGGTTCCCCGTCAAGCCCCACCAGGCAGAGGTTACAGCCTCAGGTCCCCTGCCCTGGCCCAGGGCCACACAGCCTCAGGTCCCTGCTGATTGCTCATTAAGTCTCCTTAAAGAAACTCAGCCTCTGCTGTGGGTACAACCATCTTGTGTTATGGAGTCCCTGCCTCTGCTATGGGCACAGCCATCTTGACTGTTATGGCATGACAGTCAATTTGCATATTCTCTCTTTATTAGATAATAAGATAACTTAATGAGCCATCAAGGCTTATGAGTGGGTAGGTGACTAAGTGATCCCTCCCTGAACAGAGATAGGTTCTTCCTTCCTTAAGGACACATTCTTACTGCCCCCTCCCTCCACTGAGCCCAAGGGAATGCATTTATGACTATCTTAGAACAACCACTTTGTCCCAGCTTCCAGTTACCTGGGATTTAGAAACCAATTTTTTTCAAGGACATTTACATGTTTTGGGTTTTTGGGGTTTTTTTTGGTAAAGTTTAATCTAATGGAACGGGAAATAAATTTAAAAATGACTGGCTCAACAGCAGACACTGAGCAACCAGAGGAGAGAGGGTCGGGTGAAAGACAAACTGACCAACTTCCCAGTTTTTTTCTTGGCTGCCTCTGGGTTGATTAATTTCAGAGAAACTGAAGAGGGACCTAGGAAGAACCATAAAATGATTAATAAAAGTAAAAAACTAAGAGCTCTCAGTGAGGGACTGGGGAGGAGGAATAGGGAAAGGGAAAGCCCTGGAGGCTGAAAACAAAGCAGCCACCAGAGACTGCAGAGCTTCAAGGAGCTATGGGAGGAAGGCACAAACAGTCTGGGCCCAGCCACCTCCATGGCCCAGCATCTGGTCAGGCACTCTGGGAAATCAAAAGGAGCATAAGGCTTGGCTTATGCTCACAAAGATAGGGAGACAAGGCTATGCCCACAAAAGGACAAATTAGCGTACAAGCCAGGAATATAAGCGCTGTAACAAGGCGCTCATTCTCTGATATGTGCCAAATGACTGGTGCAGTGAGGAGTGCTCAGCATTCTTAGGAGGATGGGGCCTTGGCAGGTGATGGGCCTGCGGCCTAAAGGGAGGGAACAGATGTGGTTAGGCAAAGAGAAAGACAATATTGGCCTGGGAAAACTGTAAGACCAAATTGCAGGAGGCAGGATAGGGACAAGGAAGAGTGCCAAACCATACCTGGTCTAGTGAAAGGTTCTCAAAACAGACTAGTGGGAGGTGAACATTAGTGGATGAATTTTGATTTTATGCTACAGGTAGAAGGCAGTCACTGAAAGTGTCTGAGCAATGGAATGTCACGATGCCAGCCATGCTTTGGCAAGATGGATCTGTCTGAGTGCTATGGATTAGAGGAGGAGATAGGGAGACCAAACCTAATACTACAGCCCTTAAGAAACCTTCTACAGTTGCAGCTACTGAAATTGTGCTCAAGCACTGACAGGTGCCAGGCCTCAGTTGACAAAGCCAGCTGGAGCCCAAGAGTCCTTCTAAAAGTAGTCTGGGATCCACATGTTGAGACCAGGCCCGCCAAACCCATGGAGCCTTGGTCACCATTCAAATCACATCTCAGCACGCTTAGGCCTGTACCAAGGACAGAATTCTGGGCAGATGATATCTCTGTTATAAATAGAGAATTTGACTTCAGGTGGGAAATTCAATTTGTGGGAGCAGATGAAATCTTCTGAAACCAAGATCTGATTTCCAGAGCAAATGTCCTTTGGTCTTAATGAACAAGAGAAGAAGATAAGGAAAAGAAGCAGCTATAATTAGGCCTTTCTGCTAAATAAGAGGCTTCTTGGATTACCAGGGAACTGCCTGCAGTGCCTTAACAAATACCTCCCATTTCTGAGCCATGGATTTTGAGGCAAAGAATGCCATTAAATATCGATATCGATGCATCATTTAAGAATGATTGCAAAGTGCTTTTCAGCTCTTGTTACTCATTAGCTATCCCAATCTCCCACCAAGAGCTTTTCAGCTCTTGTTACTCATTAGCTATCCCAATCTCTCTTCTCTCCTCCGCCTTCCCTCAGACCCACCCATCACGAGGTTTATGCAGGTTGAAAAGATGAGACTTGAGACTGAAAGATTAATCAATTGATTCCAGATCAAACACTGCAAGTTACTGACAATCCAGCAGTGAGACTGTTCTAGTCAGACCTTTCTTGGGGTTATTGCTTTAGGCCACTGTGACATACAAACCAATACTGGCTTTTCCTTGCAAGGTTAATATTTTTTCTTCCCTTTCTGGTGAATGGCAGTTAGGGAAACAGAAAATGGAGTCCCTGAAAGATGAGTGAAGAGAAGGGACATTAGTGACAGACAGACACAGTGAATGGCAGAAGCTGGCTGATGTCTCCAGGCCTGGAATTCCTGAGCCCTGTGCTCTGCTCAGGTCTAGTAAACATGGAAAAGAGCAAGGAAGATTATCTAGGAATATATGGCTTCCTACCTATGTGGCCCTGGACAGTCATTTAACCAATCTGAGCCTCAATGTCCTCATCTGTAAAATGGGGATTTGAGCAGCCTTAACATAACTCACATTGTGAATATTGTGATTATTGTAAATAGCAAATAAAAGTCAACCATAAAACTGCACATGTAAAGAAAGGATTATCTGACAGTGAACCAGGAAAGGCTCCCAACTCTCAAACTCTTCAGCCTCTTGTCTCTGTGTCAAGCATTTGCACTATTAATCATTCCTTTGGAGAGAGACATTGAAAGCTTAGCTGTGGACAAAATGTAAACCGTTGGGAAGGCAACTCATTGGCCCATTAGCATTCACTGACACATTTCCAAGAACTCATTAAACAGATTAGCAGGACCCCCGCCCCGACTCCTAAGGCTTGGAGGAGGTGGATTTAAACATCTTTTCTTCCCCTTGCCCTTCCCCCCCCTCCTCCCTAACCCCCAGTTTCCCGTGTCCACTGATTATGCTTCTATGCATGCATGCAAGTCTTTCAGTTGATCTCCCAACTCCTCCCAACCATCCCTAGCCTTCCAGCTGTAGGATGATAGTCTGTTCTATCTATCATCTGTTGTAATACTTATCTATCACTTGTTGTAATACTTTAAGCAATGAAATAAAAAAAATTAAAAAAATTAAAAAATAAAATAAACATCTTTTCTTCCCTAGAGTCTTTTCAAGGGATATTTTTCTCTGAGTGGTGTTTTCCTTCCCAAAAGCGCCAGATGCATCCTTCTGTAAGTTAGCACCCCTGGGGAAAGCATTGGGCAGACATTGGATACTCCTTCAGGTTTTTTTCCCAGGGGGAACTCAGCACAGAGAGGATAAGTAAAAAGTCCATTATCACACAGTGACCTAACCAGGATGAAGAGCATATCAGAGGCACCCAGTAGCTGCTTACCAGCTTAGGTACATTTCCTATTGTCCATCCAGTTTCTCCTTTCCAAATTTTACCCTATTCCCACCCACTACCAAACAGAAGTGAGTGAGGGGAGGAGGCCAGCTCCTGGCAGCAGTGTCTCCAGCACATGCCTGGAATCCCTCAAGGGAAATAGCTGTACTGGTGGCAACAGCAGCAGCAAGCACTTGGCATCTGACAGGCTCTGTCAGCATCAATTTAAATTGGTGTTTTGCTTCCTAACTCCAGGAGGGAAAACATGCCTAAGATGCCAGCAGGGGGCGGGTTGGGGGGAGAAAAGGGAGATATACAAGGAAGCAATGGGCCATTCCCCAGAGTCTGTCAATTCAACTTCCAAGGTCTTCCTCTTTTCATGGGGCTCCTTCTGAATGAGGGAGGTGAGTGAGGAGGAAGCAGCAGTACAGAAGCTCTCTCTCTAGACAGAGATTAAAAAAACAAAAACAAAAAAAAGGGGGGGGTGGAGAAAAGGATGAAAAAAGGAAATACCACAGTAGAGACTGGGCAATGCAAAGCTGATGCTGAGGTCTTCTTATTCCCTGCCTTCAGTGGCTCTTCTTTTGGCTCTAGTCTCCAAGCCTTCCACAGCAGCACTCCTCTCCTCAGGCCTGCTGTGGCTGTGCTTTGATGCAGGCTTGACCCAGAGGGCTTTTTAAATTGAGTCCTGGGGCCGGAGGTGGGGCCCAGAAATCAGGTTTTTCACAGCTGATTCTGATTCAGTGGGGTCAAGGCCCAGAGCTCAGGAAACAAAGCACTTAGAGCTCCTCAATGCCACCTCATCCAAGGAAAAGTCCCTGGTCATTGTCTCATCTCCTCACAGTTCTGCCCTCTGAGAGGTGACAGGCAATCTGATAGATTTATTCCTGCGAGTGCATTAATGGGCGCTAATGACTTAATGTGCTGTCCACTCCAGATAACATGTGCAATTTACCAGGACCTTCTGGAGACTGGGCTTTAACCCAAAGGAGAATTTCCGGCACACACAGCTGGGGCTGGATGAATTTGAGTAAGAAGAAGGCCTGCATCACACCAAGTAGGCTGCTGGCACCCTCTGGAACCTAGGGGTGTGGCTGGTTCTGCCAGCCCTCTGCAGGGGAAATCCACCCTGACAAGAAGACAGACATGCCCACCAACCATTGCATCCCCAAACTCATAACAATTCTAGTTATTCTTTCTGCTCACCACTCTCTTCAATACAGATAGTGGGTCAAAAGCAAGCAAGCTCTGGGATAATGCATTAATTCAGCATCTCTCTTGAATTGGGGGTGGGGGTGGGGATCTCTATACCTTCTATGAGGTATACAGAATCAAGGGATAAATGCAGGGTTTCTTTTTGGTGCTTCCATTTATGCAAGAAATTTAGAGCTATGCAACACTTATATGTGAAATCAAGCACCAGTGTACTATGGAGTAGAATGTGAAAAGTCGCTTATGGTTTTGAAAGAGAATGTGAAACGTTGAAGAAATTTGACACTTTTGGCCACTTTGACCTCACCTCCAGTCTCACTTTATATTATTGTTAAGGATTCCGTGTGCGTGTGTGTGTGTGTGTGTGTGTGTGTGTTTAAAGGTTGAGAAACACTGCCAATTACTGTCTGTATTTACCTAAGTATAGATTAGTTTATGGGATTAACTAAACTGGGACTGTCTAGGGATGGGCACTCAAAGAAGATCTAGGAAGAAAGGGGCTCATTGATGTGAAGTGTGTGTGTGTGGAATGCCAACGGAAAATATTGTTAAACAAATATATATTAGGTAAGTGAAAACAGCAGAAGCCCGGAAGGCTAAGGAACCAGCAACACCAAAGGTGCCTGGGCTTTATTGATACAAATAGTGTTGCTCTGTCCCAAAGCCCCAGAGAAGAGGAAGAACTGAATTCTGGTCAAGGCACTACTGTATGATGATCCCCAGTTCTGGCCTGAGGATCCCTCATTCCTATGACTGGGCACTTCCCACAGCAGGTTGTGTGTATGGGGGGGGGGGGACACAAATACAGACAAGGAGTCCCAGCCTGGTGGCTCCATTGGTTGTGCTGTAATGTACCCCACAAATCACACAAGGACACCCCAAGAAGTCGAATTAAGGAGTCACACTTATTGCAAATCCAGGACTACGAGGGGGCATTTTGCTCCCAAATTTTGCAGTGCCTTACCCAGCCCCAACACCAGATTTATATAGACAAAAATCTCAAAGGTATCGATTACATCTTTGGGTTTGGAATGAGGAACCTGGTTTGCACAAAGCAGATACAGAAGCAGAATTGAGCATGTTAGTTAAATTATAGTTTTGGGTCTCCAGATCACTGAGTTGACAGAAACACATTATCTAGAGCCCTCAGGTCTTGGGACCACTGAGTCAAAGAAAACACATTATCTGGAGCCACTGAGGTAATTTAGGATAATTGTGCTGTCCTGGTTCCCAGGTACAGAAGAATGTGCTTTCTAAAACCAGTGAGATCACAATCAATGGGATATTAAACCACCAACAGCGAAGGATTCAATCGATTGGGATAGCATACATAAGTTCAGAAAATCAAAGTAACTTTTCTATTGTTAAATGAAACAAATAAGTACAGAAGCCAAACAGCAAGGTTAGAATTAAACTACAGTTTCTACCTGAGATGATTGCTACCATACTTCAGTTGCAGCGTAATCACATACACTAAAAGGTTGCAGGTTTGATTCCCAGTCAGGGCACATACCTAGGCATAAGGGAGACAACCAATGTATGTTTCTCTCTCATGTAGATGTTTCTCTCCCTTTCTCTTTCTCTCAAATCAATAAACTTAACCTCGGGTGAAGATTAAAAACATGTATATATAGACAGGGAAACTAGAAGCTAGTTGGGACCCATGAAACTAGCAAGCAGTGTGGCCTGATCAACAGCTGTGTTTGAGGGGAGAAGGCACCAACCCTTGGGAAAGGGTTGGCTGGCATTTTACTGGTCAGGAGCTCAGAACTGCTCCCTACAGTGTTTCTCTGCCCACACCAAACAGGCAGGCACAGCTAGCACACAAAGGGCCACTAAAAAGCCCTCTTAGTATAACTGCCCAGCCTTTTGTCCTCCTTCCTCTTAGTAATAAATCTTTTGAAGTGGCTCTTTCCTTCACTTTTCTCTCTGTAATCCAGCTTTCCTACTAGCTGCCACTTTCCCCAGTAGCTCAGGAGTGTCCTTCTCCCTTTTTCTCTACCCACTCTGTCTCAAACACTAGGGCCCTGGTTGGCCCCAATACTTTAGGATAGGTGGGTATCTTGAGGGGAAGGCAAAATGGAGAATGAAGGGATGGGGGTTGAAAAACTATAAAATGGATTTCTCCTTAATCTTTCTGATTACACCACCTCTTATTCTATCACCCCAGGGGATCCTCTTGCCAACTTAGTCAGATGCACTGCATACTGTGGCCATAGATGACACTCTGCTCTTTACTTATTCATATTTTTCTGGGTGCTAATGGGTTGCTGGGTTGCCACAGCAGAGGCAAGCAGCTTAGTATGTCTCTGGAAGAAGCTAGCAGCCTCTCTAATCCCAGTTGAATGCTTGGAGTCATAACTTTTTTGGAGACACTGTAACTTGTCAAATTGGTATGGGTTCAAATCCTGGATTAGGCTCTACTAGCTATACTAATTTGTGGAGATTTCTTAAGCCTTCATTTTCTTCTGAGCTTTTGTATTCCTTTAAAACAGTAATAATCACATTACCTACCCTCCCAAGTTTATTGTGAGGATTAAATCTGATAATGCCTGGGCCATAATAAGTGTTCAATAAAAGTTAGCAATCATACTTATCATTACTATTAATTGTCATTAGATGGTTAGAATCTAGCTTTCACTATCTACTGCAATGAGAGTCTTGGCTTCCTTCTTTGCAAAATAAGAATGATGATGTTTCCTAAGTAAGAGGGTTGTGGTGATTATGAAATGAGTTAACGCATTTAAAGCTCTCAGGACTGGCTGGAGATCCTACCAGAGGAGTGTAACTAATTGTATCTGCTGACATGAAGAACCAGTCTTCTTTTCCTTCTGTAAACAGAGCACCCAGCTCACAGTGAATGATGGGTCGATAGTGGCAGTCAGCATTACTATTATTACTGGAAGCCTACTCTCTGTTTACTCAGTTAGTGCTAGATAGCTGGTTACTCAGTTATCCCTGGTTACTCAGTTAGTGCTAGGTAGTTAAGTGATTATTATAGTCCAGTGTACCATGAGGTGGACTGCTTCCTTGCACACTCAGTAGGCAAGGGAAAAAATAATGCCACTTATTAGCTTCTTCTCAATGTATTGATTTCAATAGGAAATAGACTCTGGCTGGAAGATCTTCATTTGTCATCTAATTGTCATGTGATTTGAAGAGACTGAACTCTTACCCAGGGAATCTTCCTCACTAAATTTCAGTGAGACTGGATGGATGGTCCCAGTGTTAATTTTGCTGCATTTTGGTACAGGGTTAAGAATGTTAAAGAACCTTCTCTGTACTCTGCCTCTTGCTCTCCCTCCTCCTTCAAATCTGTTGAGCTTGTTAAACAAAAACAAAAAAATCCGACTTATGTGATTCTCTGACAATGGGGGAGTTCTTCCTTTGGAAATGATAGCCATGTGATGCAAGCCTGAGAACTTACTTTGACTAAGAGCAAGAAACTGTAAATACTCCATCACTTCAGATTGGAATTGTGCAGCAGAATGTCTGGGTCATAATAAGTGTTCAATAAAAGTTAGCAATCATAGTTATCATTACTATTAATTGTCATTAGATAGTTAGAATCCAGTTTTCACTACCTACTGCCATATGAGTCATTTCAGTAGTTGACTACAAGGCAAGCTGGTCTTGAGAAAGAATGATAGCTACCATTTACTGGGACATTTTACATCTATTACCTCATTTAATACTCTCAATAACTCTAGGAGGTAGGTTCTGCTATCATCTCCATCCCACAGTTGAGGCTCAGAAAGGTTATGTGACCTACCTTAGGCCACGCCTCTAATAAGCAGATTCTAAAAGCTATGCACTAAACTAGACAGTGCCTCTCTAGTCACTCAGGAGCCCTCACACATGCATTTGTCCAGTGACACAGTCACTTCCAATACTCTCTCCCTTCACGACTCCTTCTTTACTTTTGTTTACTGCACATCAGATTGTCTGGAGTCCAGGCATATGCTTCCAGTGAGCCAAGCAAGCTAATCAGAATTATAAAATGCATTTGTTTTGTTATTAACCTGCTGAGTTTCATTGTAAGAACTTACACAAACCAACTTGTTGGTATTTGTGTTATTAATATTAATAAGGAAGGAAATGGGTAAGGATCTGGAGGGCGTCCCACCACCCAAGACACCACCCCCAAGGAAACCAGCAGGGGCTGTCTGGCTGCAAATAGCATTATTCACACTGGACAGCTGGTTCCTGGCTCCTTCTCCAGTCCCTGGAGACAGGAGTCTCACTCTTCCCTGCTTCTGTTCGCCTCTCTCTTTTGGAAGGATTGGATATCAATTCTGAGCTACTTCTCTGACTAGACCTCCTGCTCCCTCCCCCTCCTCCTCCTTGTTTTTCTTTGTATTATCTCAGTATGTCTGTGGCCCCTTGTGTGATTCTATGTGTGTCTCTGTGTTTATGTTTTGCTTCTCAGAGCATCTTTTCGTGTGCAGCTATGCCTGGGCATTTGCCAGAAATGCTGTGTTTCTCTTCCTACATGTCTTTACTTTCACTCACCATCTATTTTTGATAATCCCATCAGCTTGTTTTCTCAGCCTAGGCTACCCCTATCCAGATGCAGGGAATTTCCATCCTTTTCTTCACAGTAGCAAATGCCAGGAAGGAAGAAAAAAAGTGTGCTCAGTGGATAGATTACAAAATCTGCTAGTCAGCGTCTCCAGTGCTGATCCCAACTGTGGGGAGCCACAGAACCCTGCGCCTGCAGGGTTCTGTATCCTAGAAATTCCACACAGCTTACAAAACCGTCCTCTTGTCCCCTAATGGCCGTTCAGTAGCCCTCCAGCCTCCATAACCCACATACTTAAATAGAACTGTAAATGAGGAAAAAATTCCAGCTGAAATGGGTTCCTTTCTCCCAACAGTTTCCCTTCCAGAATCCAGGCACACAGGGAAATTGAGGATGGCTCACTTTTTTTTGGAACTGCTGAGGCCAATGTACCAATATTATCCTTCTCTCTGAGGTTCCTCTGACACTGGGAATTGACCATGCATTTGATAGCACCAAAGGCTCTTCAATTCCACTGCTTCCTTCAGCTTTTCTCTTCCCTAGCCCCAACTTTGCCCTTTCAGACCCACTGTCCAGCTTCCCAGTCCCTCTGGGTCCCCACTGAAGCTGCCCTCTGGGAGAGAGAGAGAAAGGCATTTCTTCCTGGTCCCCAAACTCCTCCAAAGGTGTCTGGAGCAACTGGGAGACCAAGAGCCTTTCTTGAATCTAGACTGCCACATGTTTAGTATTCACAGCATGTCTCTAAAAAAATGTCCTGCGATCATTCATCAGGCACTGTGCTGCCTGCCTAGCTACTCTCTTTGGTGTGTGTGTGTGTGTGTGTGTGTGTGTGTGTGTTTGCGCGGTGCGCATGCAAGATCCACCCTCCATCTGCTGGTGAACACACACACACACACACACACACACACACACACACACACCTTAATCTCCATCCCTTCTCACTAAATCAGTCGCAAGCTCTAAGCGAACCTCTGCCTACTGGCAGACCGCTCCCTTCTGAGGTGGGCTCCCAGGCTGGGCCTGGGCTCACACTCCAAGGCTGGTGATAGGTGGTGCGAGCAGGAGTCGGAGGGGAAGCCTGCACTCAAGGTGCGTGTGGATACTGGCAGTGGTGAACCGGAGGGAAGCTGCAAGTGGGGCAACCCCAGAAGAAGGAGAGCACAGGGACAAGGGGGGAGCTCAGGGAGGCAAGATGAGGGGCCAGGGAATGGAGTCCCTAAGGGAGCATTCTGGTTGCCACTTCTCTGCAGTTTACTCCCCCCCACCCTTCCCTAGTTCACTTTGGAAATTGGTTGGCATTCTTAGCTGCCAGCGGTTCCCAGAAGAGCCCTGCCAGAGTGGTCAGGTTCAGCAGCGCTAGGCTGGGTGACTGGGTTGTTTATTGGGAGATTTTTTTCCCCCAATTGTTAATATTGTGCTTATTTTTAGTTGTGACCGGAGCTGGGAGCTGTGCCTTTAAGCTGCGTTCCCATTCGGGGAAACCGACGCCAGCACTCGAGGGTCGGGAGGCTCCGGAGAGGCCCCTCATTCTGCTCTCCTCTCTTTCTCCCCCTCCTCTTCCCCCCTCCCTCCGCCCCTTCTCCCCTCCCCTCCTCGGCCGTCCGGCTGCTCTTCGCCACCCGTCACCTCCCCGCCTGCCGCACTCCTGGTGCGAGAGAGCGACCAGCTAGCCACGGCGATGGTGCCGCCCGCGGCGCAGCCATGGAGCCCGCCCGAGGAGTCCGCGCGCGCCGCTGCCAGCCTGCCCGCAGCCTGTCGCCTGCGCGCCAGCTCCTCGCGTCCCAGGCCGGCTGCTGCCGCCCTGCCAACCGCTGTCCTCCCCGCCGCCCGGCGCCACTGAGCCACACACCCGTGCGGAGCTCGGGGACACGGGCTCCCTAGTCCCGCCGCCGCCACCGCCGCCGCCGCCGCCGCCGCTGCGCCTCCGAAGAGGAGGAGGAAGAGGAGGTGGAGGAGGGAGGTAAGAGGCGCACTGCCTTCAGGGGGGCGCGCCCGCAGTCTCAGCTCGGCCAGGGGTAGGTCGCGGCGGGAGCGTGCCACCCCGGTCCGGCTCCGGAGCGACAGGCGCTTGGGCGCCCCCGGGAGCCGGGGCCAAGGCTAGGGGCACCGAACGTCGGGCAGCCCGGAGTTTGGGCGGGTGAAAGCTGCGGCTGGGTGCCTGCCGGCTCCCTGTGAGTCTCCAGCTTGGCGGGCTAGCCAGGGCCTTTGGGGTTGCAGGGTGAGAAGGCGAGCGCAGGGGAGTGCAGCGCGTTCATTATGGAGCCTTTGTGTGTGCGCCGGGCCGGGCCGTGGGCACAGTTGGAAGAGCTGGCAAGACGCGAGGCCTGGCTGCTGGGTGGTGGCCACTTAGCTGGGGTGCCTGGAGAAGCCCGAGCCCCGAGCTGCCAGAAGCAGCTGTCTGAAGCATGTGCGTGGTTCCTGGGGCCATGTTCACACACGGACACGAACGCACGCACTCGCACACACAGTCGCACCATATACCATGCGCTAAGCTACACAGTCATCCCCATTCAAATATCACACACACACACACACACACACACACACGTATATATACTTGCCCCCTCCCACCAGGATACTAATAAAGCAGTCACCCAAACACATATAATTAGCTACAACGCACCCCCTCCCCAGCACAGCTAACACACACACACACACACACACACACACACCTCCCCAACCTGGTGCTTTGGAGCTTGGAGAGCGTGTGTATGTTTTCTCAGAATGTCCCTGAGAAACTACATGACAACTGCACATTACTGCAGATCCAGTACCTGCTACCCCATCACAAAAACACACAGCCAACCTCCAACCTAAGCTACAGTGGACACCTTCACCAGGGCTCTTAGACACTCTATTCTGGCAAAAAGCGTTCCCAACTCTTGTAGTCCTCCTGCCTGTCCACACCCGAGCTACTGGGCCTCCCCCTCCACATACACACTGGCGCACACACACTGAAACCACAGCAGGGGCAAATGCTTGACACCTTCCCCAAGAAGCAGGTGGCAACCCCACCCTTGCAGCTGCTACCAAAGAGCCCTGGATCACAGTGTAGGCTGAATTTTACCAGACCTGTCCCCTCCTTTTGGCAGCTTAGTCCGGCTGCAGAGCCCTCTGGGTGGTCTCTGCATCCTGCAGCTCTTACAGAGGGCGGGGCAGTCTCTGGACTCCTGCCCGTTGAAGAAATTGCTACAAAATCAAGGCTCCCTCAGTGAAGCCTTTCTCTGGTTGGAAGGTGGGGGACTCTCGGCTGACTCAGAGAGAACCTCCGAGTGAGTTTTCCTCGCTGGAAGGCTGGGGTAAAAGGCACATTTTTTGGCCTGGACAGCCCAGGTAGCATGACAATTCAAACACCAGGGGCCTTCAGCTGGGAGACCATGGCTCTCCCTCTCCTTCCCTGCTTGTCAGGCTCACTGCAGGAGAAGCCAGGGGAACCCAGTTCCTGCTTCCTGGGAGCTGAGACAGGCTTCCCAGGAAACCTTTGCTATTTCAACTGAGCAAAAGGCTCTGAGCTTTCCCCTAGGAGATCTCAATAAGACTTGCCCATGCCCTAGTAGTCATATCAGCTTTTACCCAATTGTGTGGCTTATTTTTATTTGTAGAGAAGCATTCAACCTCAGCAGTTTGGCATGAAGGTACCTCTGAGGTGAAATAGACATGGTGCATGTGTGGTGGGGGAAGTCAGATTTTGGGGAGAGGGGGCACTATTGGGTTTGATTGTTTTTAAGTCGAGACCTGGAGGCAGACTGTAGCCCTTGGTAAAGTCGTGACAGAGCAGCTTCCACGTCAGAGCCCCTTCCCTGCAGCCCTCCCAGTAGGCTGCTCCTGGCGCCTCTGGGTCCCCACTCCCACCCCCTTAGTCCTTTCAGGCGGCAGCGGCGGCGGCGGGGGAGGGGGGTGGTTGAGCTCCTTGCACGGTCACTTCTGATGATTGAATCCTTTCTTGGCCAAAGTGTTAATAGCTGATAATTGTTGACTGCTTATCACTCTCAGGTAATATTTGCATTTTTAAAGGAGGCTAAGGAATGGATCTGTTGGTGGGGCTTTCAAGCACCTGTGGCCAGATCCTGGCAGGAACCTTTGTGGCATTGTCTACTATCTATGTCTGGCCCTGAGTTAGGCATGATATGTGTGTGGGGGTGGAGATGTGGGAAGGTGGGATGTAATTACGGAGGGATTTGAGACCCCATAGAGAGAAATTTAAATTGAGTGAGAGGCAATGGGGAGCCACTGCAGGATTCTGAGAAGGGGGGGGATATGATCCAAGCAGGAAAGAAGCACTCTTGCTGCTTGTGGTGAGATCCTCCCCTCTCTCCCACGGACACCCACCGCCACAATTGCCTTGCATGTGTGAGCTGATGGCTACCAGAGACAGAAGGCTGGCCAGGATAGGGTGGTGGGAGGCCCAGGCTCCTGGCACATTTCCAGACCTAGAGTGGTGGAGCTGGGGCCAGAAACCAGCAAGTGCCCCATAAACACAAGCTAGTGATGCGGTTGATGCTATGGCTTTGGACCATGGAATGGAGCTTCTGCTCCTCTGGGTGAGGAGGCTGGGGACTCCTAGGAGGCTACAGGTCCCATTTTGAATGAGGCAGGGGACCTTTTCCCTCTGATGAGTGACACAGTTCCAGAGTCTTGGGAATTGAGCTGTGTGGCCTGATTTGGGAATCTGCCACCATTGAGGTCCTTTGGGAGTAATAGTTGAAAAAGTGCAACAGGAAAGCCCTGAGATTGCTGGTGACAACAGCAAGTTGGGCAAGGCAAAGGGGTGGTGTGGGGTGAGGCAGCTGTAGTCCTGAGGTGCGGGGTGAGTATAGGGCGGTGCAGGGTAGTATGTGTGGAAGAGAAGCATTGGTCCAGCACTGACCCCACTGCACTAGTCTGCACTTCAGCCCTTGGAGGAAGCATGGGTGGATGCAGGACAACAGAAGCACTCTACCCAGCCACCCCCATTCTGCAGAAATAATTGGGCTCTGTGGGCCAGCACTAGACAATGCACCCTGAGGGGCAGCACTAAGGCAATAGAAGAAGGATCTGAAGCCATAAAACACACACACAAATTGCACACACCCATATACAAATTACACACAGTACCTAAACACACACACACACACACACACACACACACACAGAGCAAATTGTGGGAAGTAAGGCTTATGAAGACAAGCTTGACTTCTGGAGCTCATTCCTTCACAGAGGCCCTAGCAAACACTTCAATGGGCTGGGAAGATCCCCATGTATTTTAGGTGAAAACCCTTAGCTGGGACAGGTCTCTGGAAGAAAAGCACACTCAAGTTAGCTTCAGCTGTGGGCCAAGCTTAAAGCTATCAGCATTCGCAACAGAGAACTGTTCTGGATCTTCTCTCAAGGACTTATGCTTTCCTTCTTAGCATATATTCAGAAAGAAAAAAAATTATTTTGCAGTATCAGCAGCCAAAACGAAGGATTCACAAAATGGGCTGGACCTTGCAGCTCTGCTAGAAATGAGGCCTAGGGGCCAGGGGGAGGGGAGGGAAGCACACTATCTTCCCTCTTTTTTAGTCCCCACTCAGCTGAGCTGGTAAGGAGAGGGCAGGGATCTTGCAGTTCTGTATGATTTCTCACCCACATAGACAGCATCCCCTTTTCTGAAGGCACCATCCTTCAATGGAATGTGAACAGCTCTGTGGCACACTAGTGCCTATTCCCCTGGGCAGTCAGAAAATGAGCTGGGAAATCACTGCAATCTGTGTGTGTGCGTGCGTGTGTGTGTGTGTGTGTGTGTGTGTGTGTGTGAGAGAGAGAGAGAGAGAGAGAGAGAGAGAGAGAGAGAGAGAGAGAG
>PVJC01032272.1:6130-20146 GCA_004026665.1 Murina feae
GAGGAGGAGGAGGAGGAGGAGGAGGAGGAGGAGGAGGAGGAGGAGGAGGAGGAGGAGGAGGAGGAGGAGGAGGAGGAGGAGGAGGAGAAGGAGGAAGAGGAGAGAAAGGGGAAAGGAAGGGGAGGAAAAGAGAGTGAAGGTGAGAGGAAGGGAAGGGGAAGGGAAAGGGAGGAAGAAGAGGAGATATTATTCTCTTCACTATACAGTCTACACAATGAATTTGAACAAGGCAGATATGTTTACATCAGACTAGGTGCTCAATAAACATTTAAAGTTAGATTTTTTCCTTCTATTCAAGAAGCTTGGGGAGTTGGGGAGAGAGATTCTATGATAAAAAATTCTAAGTGGGAATCCAAATTCTTTGAATGCTACTGTAGTAAGAAGGCTATATACACACATTCGATTGTGAGCTATATGCCAAACATTTTGTATGCATGAGTGCTTTATATGTCATTAACTCATTTAATCCTTTTATAACACAGACACTATTATAACCTCCATTTTACAGATAGAGCTTAAGTAACCCACCCAAGGTCACACAGCCAGAAAGAGTAGAGCCAGGATTGGGATCCTAGAAGTTGAACTTCAAAGTCCCACATACTTAATTATTCCATTACTCTCTGAAGGCCTTCCAGTAAACCAGAGGCTCCTAAGGCATAAAACCATGCTGAGTAGTATATTAATTTATTCAACCATTTATTTAGGTCAATATAAACTCCTTTTAAATATTGATTTTTATATTACGGATAATCCCGTGCTGCTTTATCTATTCTGTGCTGCTCAAACTGTTCAAGTTTTGGCATTTGGGAGCTCTTTCAGTGGTTCCTGTGCTCCTCTGACATATCCTCATCAATGTGGGATTGTAGTTGTAGCGCTGGTGGTTGGAGTACTTCCTTACTTTCTGGCACTATGAGGCTCATCTTGCATATTTCTTGCCCCAGTCCTAGAATCGGCCATTTCTCCAACAAGCTCTAGTTCCTTTCATTGGACAATGGCATTAAAAACCAACTAAGTGTGTTCCTTCGTTTCTTTTAACTTTCCAGCTGGCAAAAGCACAGAAATATAACTGTATCTAAACCCCACTGTGCACACATATCTATAAATATTTCAATATGTAAGTACCTATGTCTGTATTAAGCTAAACATGGGTTCATATGTATGTCTTCAACTCTAATCCATTACCACATGGACCATTCTATCCTCCTCCCCTTGCTTATCTGTAAATTCCCACTCTAATAGTGAAAAGTCTGTCTCCCATGATCCATTTGCTTAATTACTCAATTACAGTGTACATATATCAGTATCAGAATTAACCTGCAACCCTACGGGATACAATTTTATCAATTAGTGCTTATGTGCAGTGTCTTTTGTCTTAGATTCCACTCCTTTCCTAATTTACTTAGGTCAACACTACCCTCCTTCCCCACTGAGACTGTTTCAGACATTTGTAATACAATTAGATTCTCTAGTCACAGTTTACATTCCTCCCTCCTGGGATCCCTGACCTCCTAAATGATTTTTGCTTGATTTGTACACATTAAAGTCTACTCTTTACACTGAAAAGCCCTATTTGTTTTGACAAGCGCATAATGTCATGTATCCACCATTACAATATCCAAGAGAATAGTTTTATCAAGCAATATGTTAACAGAATTAAATCCTCAAGGAAAGTAGCGTGGTTGGGTAGAAAGAGAAATTAACAGGCACTGTGAGTTTAATGCTACTGACAAGCCATTGATAGATTTTAGAAATATCAGCTATCCTATCCTCTCAAGGTCCCAACAGCCTTCTTATAAAATGAGGGGGTTCAAAAGATGATAGTAACATACAGCATTTATTAAACACTATGTGTCAGGGATGGTGCTAAGCAATTCAGATAAATTATCTCATTTCTCACAACTCTACATATAATAGATACTGTTATTATCCCCCATTTAAAAGATGGAATTAAGGCTTAACATTAACTTCTACAAAATCATCTAGCCTGTGAGTTATAGAGCCAAGACCCTAGAGTAGGAGTCAGCACAGTATGGTCTGAAGTCTCCAGCCCACGGCCCATTTCTGTAAACCCTTGGCAGATAAGAATAGTTTTTACACTTTTAAATAATTGGGGGGAGGGGAAGGAGGAGGGATCTTATTTCTTGATCATGAAAATTACAATTTCAGCGCCCACAAGGTTTTACTGAAATACAGCCCCACTCATTCATTTATAAATTGACTATGGCGGCTTTCACACTACAATGGCAGAGTTGAGTAAGCTGCAACAGAGAAGACATAACCAGAAAAGCCTAAGATCTAGTATTTGACCCTTTACAGAAAAACTTTCCCAAATCCTACTCTAGAAGCCTGGCCTACAATTATATTCTAAGAATAATTCCTAAAAGGGTAAACTATCAAAACATCAGAACAACATCCTGGACAGAAATATTTTAGAGCCTGAACTAAAAAGTTCTATGTTGCAAAACACCAGCTTTTTATTTGAGCTATAGTCTTATTAAATAGGAAGATTCTTCTATTCATATCCACTGTATTCATTACATAAAGACAGAGATTATTGCATAACTATTTTACTGATGTATTTTTCTCTACCGTACCTAAAAAAAGATATTTTCTATTCATAATAAAAATGGTTCTGAGTTCCATTCTTTATAAATTAAAACTCTTGATTAAACTATAAATAAAAACTCTAGATTAAGCTCTTGATTAAACTGTCAAAATGAAATGGTACCTATAATTATAGCTAATACTTGCTCAGCAATATGTGTCAGGTACCATTCTCAGTACTAGTATGTATTTCCTGCTTTCTCCCAATTATCCTCTATGGAATAGGTACTATTATCCTAATTTCAGAAATGAAGAAATTGAATAGCTATCCAGAAGTCACACAATTAATAAGACAAAGAGCCAAAATTTGAACACAGGTCATCTAACTCTAAGATCTAGAACAAGCATGTCAAACTCACAGGCCACAATGAATATTTTTGCAGCTCAGCCAATATTATGGCATGTAAGAAACATTTTAATAAAAATTTCATAACTTGCCCTAACCGATTTGGCTCAGTGGATAGAGCGTTGGCCTGCAGACTGAAGGATCCCAGGTTCAATTCCGGTCAAGGGCATGTACCTTGGTTGCGGGCACATCCCCGCTAGGGGATGTGCAGGAGGCAGCAGATCAATGTTTCTCTCTCATCGATGTTTCTAATTCTCTATCCCTTTCCCTTCCTCTCTGTAAAAAAGCAAAATATATATTTTTTAAAAATTTCATAACTTAATTTTTACAATATCCTGTTATACATAAGTAATAACAAACTACAACATTCGCTAATGACCGATTACTATAATTGTGTTGCATTCATTTCCCTTACATGCCTTACGTGCAAGCGCACCATTTCTCTCCACTAATACTAGCAACAATATTTTAGTAGCCGATTGCCATGTCATTAGCCTTGTACTGACATGTTTGGTGTGTGCAACAGGTAACATTTCGCTTTTGGAGAACAGGAAAAATAGATTTGTGTTACGCTTATTAACTTGTGCAGTTATTCAGTGTCTGGTACGTTACTATTCAAGAAAAAATATTTTTATTAAAATGATCTTTTATTTATGTTGGCGATTACTTATTTCAGCCCTTTGTATTCAGTACGTCTCTATCAAAACAGAACTATGTTTCTATGAAAATTGAAGTTTTAGGGGTTTTTTTGCAGCACACATAAACTTAAACCTTGTTTATCTGGCCCGTGTTAGCCTCTGAGTTTGACATGCTTGATCTAGGAGTTGTGTTATACTACACTGCCAGTGGCTTACAATGCAGATTAGGGCCTTTAAACAAATGAAAAGAATGTCTTCATATATTTTTTTTCAATATTTTTATTTCAGAGAGGAAAGGAAAGGGAGAGATCGAAAGATCAATGATGAGAATCATTGATCGCCTGCCTTCTGCACTACCCCCACTGGGGATCCAGCCAGCAACCCGGGCATGTGCCCTGACCAGGAATTGAACCGTGACCCCCTGGTTCATAAGTCGACACTCAAGCACTGAACAACGCTGGCCAAGCTCAATATATTTATTTTAATATATTTTATTGATTTTTTTACAGAGAGGAAGGGAAAGGGATAAAGAGCTAGAAACATCGATGAGAGAGAAACATCGATCAGCTGCCTCCTGCACACCTCCTACCAGGGATGTGCCCACAACCAAGGTACATGCCGTTGACCGGAATTGAACCTGGGACCCTTGAGTCTGCAGGCCAACGCTCTATCCACTCAGCCAAACCAGCCAGGGCTCAATATATTTTTTAAAAACCCTAAGTATGCCTGGATAGTGTGATCACTAGTTCCACAAGCCGAGGTTTGAGGCTCCATCCCTGGTGACAGGTATGCTGTGGGCCGCCTATCAATGTTTCTCATTGATATTTCTCTCGCTCTCCCTTTCCCTTCCTCTCTCTCTAAAAAGAAGATCAATAAAAATAAATAAATAGAAAACCCTAAGTACTAGTAATTCATATTAGCACCTTAGAGAAACACTTAGGTTTATTATTCTCTATGAAACTTAGAATTTGCGTAATTGGCCCTGGACGGTTTGGCTCAGTGGATAGAGGGTCAGCCTGCGGACTGAAAGGTCCCAGATTTGATTCCGGTGAAAGGCACTTACCCAGATTGTGGCAGCCAATCAAGGATTCTCTCTCATCATTGACATTTCTATCTCACTCTCCTTTCCTCTCTGAAAGCAATAAAAATATATTTGAAAAAAAAGAACATGTATAACTGTGTTTATCTTTGCAGAACCCCTCAGTACTCCTCATACATACAGCTATAACTGTATTAATTCAGTGTACACCCTCAGAGTCTACCACAGTCCCTTGAGTTGGCAAATGTTCAATAAATGGTTATTGGGAAGAGCAAAAAGCATTCACTTGGTTTTCAATAAACATTTATTGAATGAATGAAAAGAATAAGGAGTTTCATAAACCAGCAGTCACCAATCTTTCGGACCCCGCAGATGACCAGTTGGCGACTGCTGTCATAAACTATTAGGTACAAGTATCATTTAATGTTTGTTAACCTGAAATGAACTAGGACTGGATCACAAATGTCTCTGGATTTGTAATCCTTAAATTATGCCCGGTCTGTTCTGAAGCCTTAATCACCTTCTGTGCTAATAAATTTCATAAACAAACCACTCATTATTCAATCCCTGTCAAACTATATTCATCTTTTAAACTACTTCTAATTTTCCAGGATTATTATTCATGTTTTTTCCTAATTCAATACAATTTAATCATAGTCCATCTTAATCTTCATCATTCCATTGTAGAGTCTAATTTCTTTATCTTCATACAAAAGTCTCACCAATACCTTCATCATTTATATTACTATTTTCTGGAAACTCTCCTCCTAAATTTCTTCCTTGAGGTACAATAATTAGAATCTACTCAATAGTTTAAGAGTAAGTGTATTGTGGTTTCATACCAAGATAATGCAGTCCATTTTTAAATTTTATTTTCCATAACTCTCTTGGGAATGACTAACATTTTGTTAGCCTTTTGGGAACCATTCAGGCAACATTCTCAGAGATAAAATGACCAGTTGGCCTAGCATTCTTTTTACCTTACTGATGGTCACTAGCCATTTTTCTATTCATGTACAAAGATATGAGATTTACCCAGTTTATCCTACTTATCAACTAACTTCTTACCCTGAAAAGCTTAGCTGTCACACACAAACCAAGGCATATTATTTGTTCTTTTATAAGAAACTAGGGGCCTGGTGCACAAAGATTTGTGCACTGGGGGTGGGTCCTTCAGCCCAACCTGCACCCTTTCCAATCCAGGAGTTTCTGTCTGTCTTTGCAATCATATGAGCGAACTGTCTGAGACCCCCAACCCAGTTTGGTTTGTTGCTCACAGAATAATAGAGGCTTTTTTTTTTCTTTCCTTCATTGGTGGAGATTTCCTGGAAGTTTTAGGATATCTTCCCTTTAATTTTTCCTAGACACTCTGATTTTACTCATGTCTCTCACCTTTGCTTTCCGTCCATCCTCCAACTGCAACAGTAATTTGCTCCAGGCTCACTTTGCTCTAGTGCAGTGGTTCCCAACCTTTTGGCCCTTCAAATACAGTTCCTCATGTTGTGACCCACCCATAAAATTATTTTTGTTGCTACTTCATAGCTGTAATGTTGCTACTATTATGAATCATAATGTAAATATCTGATATGCAGGATGGTCTTAGGCGACCCCTGTGAAAGGGTTGTTCGACCAGCAAAGGGGTCGAAACCCACAGGTTGAGAACCGCTGCTCTAGTGAAGAGGAGATCCGTTTGCCACCAGAACTGTGATTCCCAGCATTCCTGGTGCTCCCTGTGCTGTTGGTTTTCTCTTCCTGCTCTGTCTCTGTTCCACATCTCACGCCTTCCACTCTGCCAAGTCCTCCAACCTGCCAGCTCTCCCCCTCTGCTCTGTCTGGTGGTTTGGGGAGCCAAGTTCCCCAAGCCGCTCCAGTCTCTGCCAGCTCTCCTGCTCTGCTCTCCACCCGGTGGCTTGGGGGAGCCACATCCCCCCAAGCTGCCAGCTCTCCTGCTCTGCTCTCCACCTGGCGCCTGTGTATGCAAATTAACCCACCATCTTTGTTGGGTTAATATGCATACTCAACTCGATTGGCTAGTGAGTATAGTGGAGGGATGGTAAATTTACATGTTTCTCTTTTATTATATAGGAAGGATAAGAATAGTTTCAGTACCATTACCAAAAGGTGAACTCCACTTGAATACCCTAGGAAAGCCCTATATGCCATTCATGTCGTTCCCTCCTACTATATAACAGTTTCTGCTCATCTAAACAAAAACTAAATGTATATCACAGCACAGGGGTGGGGGCGGTCTACAGGGGGTCAATGGGGGAAAACAGGGGACTATGTAATACTTTCAACAATACAGAATTATTTAAAAATAAATAAAAATAATGTATATCACAGCCTTTTTTAAAAATATATTTCATTGATTTTTTTAGAGGAAGGGAGACGGATAGAGAGTTAGAAACATCTATGAGAGAGAAACATCAATCAGCTGCCTCCTGCACACCTCCTACTGTGCCTGCAACCAAGGTTGCCCTTGGCTGAAATGGAACCTGGGACCCTTCAGTCTGTGGGCCAACACTCTATCCACTAAGCCAAACTGGTTAGGGCAATCGCAGCCTTTGGTATTTTCATCTTCAAAGATGAAAATAAATTCATTCATCAATATGCTGTTTTATAGTTAATATGTCACTTAATCTCAGAAGTGAAAATTATTATCCCCATTTTACAAATAAGGAGAACTGAAAGTCAGAAAAAGTTCCGTTACTTACCCAGTGGGCAAGGAGAACTCAAACTCAAGTCTTTTTATCTCCCTACCCAATGTCTTTCAATTATACTACCAGGTTTTTCCTTAAATTATCCCTTGATCTCACTGTAAGAAGTACTGGTCACATGCTTGTGATCAAGTATTTAAGAATCAATAATCCTTCTTCTTCCTATGGAAACCACTGGTTTCCCCACATGAAATAACTTAGTTACATGTGCAGGAGACTCTAAAACTATAAGTCTTGCCCTAGCCAATGTGGCTAAGAGTAGAGTATCAGCCCATGCAATGAAGGATCAAGGGTTCAATTCCCAGTCAAGAACACACACCAAGCCCTGACTGGTTTGGCTCAGTGGACAGAGCGTCGGTCTGGGGACTGCAAGGTCCCGGTTCGATTCAGGTCAAGAGCATCTACCTGGTTGCAGGCACACACCCAGGAGGAGGTGTGCAGGAGACAGCTGATCGATGTTTCTCTCTCATTGATGTTTCTAACTCTCTATCCCTCTCCCTTCCTCTCTGTAAAAAAATCAATAAAATATATTTTTTTTAAAAAAAGAACACACACCAAGGTTGCAGGTTCAATCCCAGCCCCAGTAGCATGCTTTAGTGCAGGAGGCAACCAACCAATGTGTCCTTTGATGAGGATTAACAAATAAACTATGAACCTTAAACTATGGGTCCATGAATTTGGATGAATGAAATTTACATCCTTTTCATTAACCTATAGCTGAAATTAGCATTTCCTTCCATTCTGAATGTAGGCAGTACCCCACAGCAGTATTAGCAGGACTATCACTAGTTATTTAATTCAATAATAAAAGCAAATGTCTTAAATCATAAATGTAAATAGTTGAACATATACATTTAAAAGTCATATTCTGAGAAGTTCACAGGCTTCTTTAAACTGCAAAGGAGTCCAGGGCACATAAAAATATGTAAGAATCCTGCTTGCTCTAGAGACCATTACAAAGGCTGTCAAACCTTAGTAGTTAAAGTTTATAAAGCAATGTCATGGTTTATTCACTGTTCTCTAGTCCCTTAAAAATATGAATAACATTTAGTCCCAATTATTTTTTTATATTTAAGTTGTCAACTACATTTAGTATTACTGATTTCCAACTTCTGACCTAACATATATGGAAATCTCTTATGTACTTAAGCTTCTTTGTGACCAACTTTTCAATCCTAAGCAAGCCTACTCTACCATCAATTAGCAAGTGAATCCAATGCTTCTCCAAGTGAATTTCTGACTTAATTAATGTACAGCCATGGTCTGAATATTTGTGTCCAATCCCAGGTTCACATATCCCCAAGTTAATGGTACCAGGAGGTAGGATCAGAGCCCTCATGATTAGGATTAGTGCCCATAAAATGTGTTTAAGTATTAGCAACTAAGTTCTCATCCTCTGCATGCTGCAGCCTATCATATCAAAATTCTTATACTTAATCTGCAACTTTGAAACTTGTCACCAATTTCACTTATTTTCCTACAGAAACTCAAAGTTTTCTGTTAACTCTATTTCATTTGCCCTCTCTAAAATTCACTGCATCCCAGTATTTATGTTTTGTGTGAACTTGTATATTGACATGTTAAATCCCTAAGCCAGTTTTAACCTTCTTGTGGGCAGAAGAGGTGTCTAGCAGTCTTTCCTTGCTCTACATCTACTCAAGTAACCAGTCAAAAGCTGTTATGATACCGTCCCTCAGAAGTAATAGGACAAACTCTCATTGAGTGAAATTGTATCACCAGTTTATGGTCTGTTGCTTAGACAATCACATTTCCACCTTTGATGCACTCAAAGTGTTTTTATTAGTCATAAACTTTTCTAATCACATTTGTGCTGTTAACAATCATTTCCTATCAAAAGACACACCTTTGAAACTTGGTTTGGATTCTTTTGAAATAAAAATGTGGAGGAAAAGAACACAGTCAACTGAAATAATAGCATTTAATCCTTTTAAGCAAATTCATTTTAGAATCTAGTAGGTATCCAACTTTCACCATATATAATAACCTCAAGTTGGCGTTTTATATGAAATACTTGTATATTTCAAGCACAAAACACAATCTGAATGAAATATGTGGCAATAAAAAGGAACAAAATTCTAATACATGCTACAACATAGATGAACTTTGAAAACATGTTAAGTGAAGGAAACCAGTCACAAAAGTACATTATGTGTGATTCCATTTATACAAAATACTCAGAATAGGCAAATCTACAAAGACAGAAAATAGATTAGTTGCTAGTGGCTGTGCTAAGGAGGAATGAAGAGTGGCTGCTAAGGGGGCTTCTTCTCGGTGTGATGAATTTGATAGTGGTGACAGCTGTACAACTCCACAAGTACACTAAAAATCACAGAACTGTACACTTTAAAAGGGTGGGTTTCTAGGTATGTAAATTATATGTCCATAAAGCTGTTACTTTTCTAAAAAATGAATTAAAAGCCACCACTAGTAAACCACAAAGAAAATTTCCTTGTGGGAAAGGAAATCATGGAAGTCACTGATTGGGAAAAGTAAGCTGGCTACCAGTTCTGTTAGCGAGGTCAACCCCCTAATTCTCTCTCCCACTCTTACCAGTAAGTATAAGGAACATGAAACTAGGCAGAGTTTCAAGCAAAGAATTCGGTACAGTTGGCTATTCACTAACACAGTGAGTGCCTGCTGAGGCTCTATCACTCCCAAACTGTAGGGGGCTTCCACCCTCGGTGATTACGGAAGTAGTTTTCATCAGCAAGCTCAAGACGGAATGTCAAATAGGATGACATTTGCCCAAACACCCTAAGAAAGCCGAAAAGACTAGGAGTGTCACCCACACACGCCTAAATCGGCACGTGTTAGGCTGCCCCCACCTAACACCAGCCAGCAGCATGCACCACAGAGACCCATACTCCAACTTACTCCCAGAAACTGACACACTATCAAGCCCTTAGATCTCGATCGCTTGGGTTGGTATAACCCTCACGGGGATCCCACTCGAACCCAACCAGCCCTCGCCCTGCCCCACCCCACCCCCAACCCACACACGTGTTAGCCCGACACCGCCCCACCGGGTCCCACGTGCACCTGGCCTAACACACTCCCCACATGTGGGCGTCCCACGGGCTTCCTCGGCTGGCTGAGGTCACCGCGTGACCCCTCATCTCCAGAGGTCTGAGAGGGAAAGAACAAGGCCCAGGTCCCTGAGGTCCCAACCCTGCGGAGAGTGTTCACACCCATCCTCCCCATTAAGCCCAACAAATCCGAGGGCCGGGGGCGACGGCCCCTTTAAGACGCGGCCCAGTCGTCACCCGCAGAGAGGGGCGCAACGGGGCCTGCACGACCCCCACTCCGTTCGCCCGCCCACGTCTAGTCGCCTCACCTCGGGCCGCCGGGCCCCGCCGCCGCGGCGGCGGCGGAGGGGGGGCGGGGTGCGGGCGGGGTCCGGAGGGGGGGGTCGCCCCGCCGACGGTGGAGCCGCGGTTCGCTCTCTGAGGCCGCAGGACGGTGACTGCGTTGGGCGTGGACGCTCCTAGCCCGCTCCCTCGGCGGCTCCTGGGACCCCAAGATGGCGGCGGCGCTGAGGCGGCTGCGGGCGCTGGGCCGGCGGCGGCGGCGGCCACTTTCACTCACTGAGAGGAGCGGAGCAGGGACACGGGGAGCCATGGCGGGGGGGAGGAGAGGCGCCATAGCCAGGCCAGAACAATCGAGCCGCTACTCAGCTGGCTTACCCCTACCCCGCCCACGCTCACTGCTCATCGCCGGCCCGTGCCTTCTGCAGTGCCGCTGCTCACGGCCTCGAGCAGCTCGCACCCCGCCGCTGCCGCCTGACGCCCCGCGTGGACCGGGGCTCGGGGGGAGACCCTGATCCATGCCATCTGAGTGCAGATTGGTCGGGGCTGGGACTGGCGAAGATTGCCGAAAGGCGGCGGGGAGGAGGAGAAGGATGTCGTCGCTAGAGTGAGCAAGCAGATCTCGCGGGAGTAAATGTCGCGAGACTTCTCCAGGCCTGCAACCGCTGAAGAAAGGTTACTTTTCCCGGAAGTAACGTCAATCGTAACGGCCCGGGATCCTGGGAATATTCGTGTCCGCTGGCAGGAGAGAGAGGGGGCTTGTGATTAGCGTGTTAAGGGTTGCCGAACACTGAGAAGATGCGTTTGAAAGGATGGGTTCGGGTGTGATATATTAATCTGTTTCTGGCCCCTTGGGGCAGGGTTTGACATCGTCGGGGAAGTGCCTGCTGTGTAGAGCATTCTCACGCGGTGGTTTGGCTCTCTAGGCTCAGACCAGCACCGCTGTCCCGTGACAGGCCTAGATGTCTGAGTGAGAGTTTAGGATTCAGGGACTTGGGAACACACAGACCTGTCGCTCAATGAACCTCTGGGGGGAAAAAAAAGAATAATTGATTTGTCTGTACCATCTCCGTAGTTTTAGCCCCACGCTACTTATGTTTACTAAACTCAATTACCAGGATCTGTCGTGAGGAGGGCCTACTGTAGATATAGCCTAAAAGCAGCTAAGGATTCGAGCTTCCCGAAAGTTAACTATGCTCTTTCAGTTCCTTCGGGTCTCGAGCTTTTTAATTCTTTTCAACCTGGCTCTTAGTGTCTCAGCAGAACAGCATTTGCTTAAGGTCGTCAGTTACTGCGCTAAATTCACTGGGCTTAAAAAAGTTAACTTTGCTCCAAGGCAAAATACTATCCTTTGTGTAAGAAAGAAGGGAGCATAAAAAAAAAATCTGCTCATTTATGCAAAAGAAACACAAGAATAGGCCAGAAATTAAAATGACTGATTTCCTAATGGGAAGGGTGAGAAAACGGAGGAATTGGGAACAAGGTGGAGGGTTGATGAGGGATTGGTCAAGATTTTTGTGTTGGACTGAATCTTAAAGTCATAGTTAATGTTTCATATACCTTCCAAAATGAACACCTGCAACCAAGTAGGATGATACATGAGTAACAGTGAGCTGTCTGAAGTATAGACCAAAGGGAAAGAATAAAAGGAGAAAGTTACACAGGGACCAAATTGCAGTTTTTTAAAGTTCAAGTGTAGGTTATTTTTGTTTCTTATTACTGTGCTAACAAAGTAACACAACAAGTAGCTTAAAATAACAATTTATTATCTTAGAGTTCTGTAGGTCGGAAGCTTAATACCAGTCTCACTGGACTAAAATCCAGGTGTTGGCAGGGCTCTAGGGAAGAATTTAGCTCCTTTTCCAGCTTCCAAAGGCTGCTCTGGTTTCTGGCTGCCTTCTTCCATCATTAAAGCCAGCAGTAGGAGGTTTGGTCCATCTTACATATCTGGACCAATCTTACCCTTTTAAGGATCCTTGTAAAAAATAAAATTTGTTTTTAAGACCCTTGCAAATATATCAGGCCCACGCAGATAATCCAGGATAATCTCCCCATTTTAAAATCAAGTGATTAGCAATCTTAAATCCACCAGCAACCTTATTTTCCCTTTGCCTTGAAACTTAACAAACTCAAAGGTCCTGTTGGTACCCTTGCAGGTGGAGGTAGAAAAGCACTATTCTATTCTCCACATCTGTCATAGAACTTCTGACATACAACTCATTACATCTTTGATCTATAACTTTCATGCTAAAATCCAATTTTTTCCAATCTCTAATACAGTCATGAATTCATTTTTTAAAGATATTTTACTAGATTTTTAGAGAGGAGGGGAGAAGGGGAAAGAAACACCAATAAGAAAGTGAAACATGGATCAGTGGGTGCCTCCTGCATGCCCCCTATCAGAAATTGAGCCCACAACCCAGGCATGTGCCCTGACCAGGACTTGAAACCAGCAACCTTTCAGCGCATGGGATGACACCCAACAGACACCGGCCAAGGCCAGTCCTGCATTCTTAACTTAAAATATTTGTTCACAAAAGAAAACACACACACACACACACACAAATCTTTGTACATTCTTTGCTTTAGAACAGTGATTTTTCAAACAGTGTGCTGCAAGAATTTTTAAAACATTCAATACTTGACTAATTAGGGGCACTGACCTGTTTTCCCTTATATTATATACTAGGGGCCCGGTGCACAAAAATTTGTGCACTCGGGGGGTGGGGGTCCCTCAGCCCGGCCTGTGCCCTCTTGCAGTCTGGGACACCTCGGGGGGGATGTCCACCTGCTGGCATGCCTGGCCAGCCTGGGTGAGGGGCTGAGAGCCATTTTCAGGCTGCCCACAGCCCCTGCAGGGTTTGTGCACTTGGGGGTGGGAAGGCTGGTGAGTGCAGGCCTGGACGTTTCCCACCGGAGGGCCCATGATTGCACACGCCTGGTGGGCCCACACCGCTGAGGGGACACACCTGGCGCAGAGTTAGGCGGCAAGCCAGGGGCGGACGCTGGTGCAGAATCCCTCGGTGGGATTAGATATCTAATATAATAAAAGAGAAACATGCAAATTGACCATTACCACCAGCCAATCAGAGCGGCTGTATGCAAATTAACCCAGCCAAGATGGAGGCCAAAAGCCATGGAGCTAGAGCAAACCAAAGGCTTCTGTTGCAACTGCCTGCCTAGGCTGGCTGAGCCTCTGCTCACGGCCACGCCCACCAGCCAATCAGAGCGGCTGTATGCAAATTAACCCAGCCAAGATGGAGGCTGGCAGGGCGGCTCTGCACTGGGAGCCTCCATGGCCGGCCGGCATAGCTGTGCCAGGTGTGTCAGCTCAGTGGGAGGGGGG
>PVJC01032273.1:0-20048 GCA_004026665.1 Murina feae
TCGGAGCTGAGCTGAGGGGCTCAGCTTCACTTTCTCTCCTGCCGCAATGGAAAGGGCTGTTTACTCAGGTCCGGGAGTGGCGGCCGCCATGTTGGCTGGGCTAATTTGCATACAGCCGCTCTGATTGGCTGGTGGGTGTGGCTTACCCTGTCTCGGAGAAACGGTTAATTTTAATATTTCGCTTTTATTAGTTTAGATAGGACTAGAGGCCTGGTGCACAAAAATTTGTGTACTTGGTGTGGTCTCTCAGCCCAACCTGTGCCCTCTCACAGTCTGAGAACCCTCAGGGGATGTCCAGCTGCTGGTTTAGGCCCACTCCCCAAGGGATCAGGCTTAAGCTGACAGTCAGACATCCCTCTGGCAGCCCGGGAGCCCTTGGGGGATGTTCCCTTGCCAGCAGGGAGCAGGCCTAAGCTGCAGTCAGACATCCTTAGTGCTGCTAAGGAGGCGGGAATGGCTCCCACCACCACTGCTGTACTGGCAGCTGTCAGTCTGGCTTGTGGCTAAGCAGAGCTCCCTTTGTGGGAGCACACTGACCATCAGGGGGCAGCTCCTGCATTGAGCATCAGCCCCCTGGTGGTCAGTGTGTGTCATAGTGACCATCATTCCCAGTGGTTCTGCTGTTAGGGTCAATTTGCATATTATTCTTTTATTATATAGGATAAAGGCCTGGTGCATGGGTGGGGCCAGCTGGTTTGCCCTGAAGTGTGTCCCAGATCAGGGTGGGGTTTCTTCTGGGGTGCCTGGCCAGCCTGGGTGAGGGGCTGAGGCAATTTTCAGGCTGGCCACAGCCCCTTCAGGATGGGGGGTGCCTGGTCAGTCAGACTGAGTGGCTAATGTCTGTTTGAAGGCTGGCCAAGCCCACCAGCAGGGACCTTCACCCCATGAGGGTGTTGCCAGCCTTCACCCCGTGAGGGGCTGATGGCTGTTTGCAGGCTGGCCACAGTCCCTTCAGGATGAGGGGTCCTGCTGGGGTGCCTGGCCAGCCCGGGTGAGGGGCTGATGGCTGTTTGGAGGCTGGTCACGGCCCCCAGAGACCCAAGCTCCCAGCTAGGCTGGCTTGAAGCAGGTATCTGGGATTTATTTATCTTCTATAATTGACTGGTGCCTTGAGTGGAGGCCACAGCCAATCAGGGAAGGCAGGAAGTTTGGCTCCCTCCATCACTTGGACAACCAAGCCTCCTGCTTGCTCCAGCTCTGTGGCTGCCGTCCGCCATCTTGGTTACATATAGTCGCTCTGACTGGCTGGTGGGCATGGCTTGGGGGTATATTGGAGTGACACCAATTTTCATGTTTCTCTTTTATTAGTGTAGACTAGAGGCCTGGTGCACAAAATTCATGTATAGGTGTGGTCCTTAGGCCTGGCCAGTGATTGAAGTGTGAGTGTCTGGCATAGAATGGCAGGTCCCAGATGACTTCTGGGTCCTGGGCAGCACCTGGGCCCCCAAACCCCCATGCGCCCCTTCTGCCTGAGTTACTGAGCTCAAGTCTCCATGTGGAAATGTGGTGAGCACAGCTGGACACCACAGGCTAGGGCAGAGCTTGGGCCTTTGGGCCACCCAGCAGTGCTGCACAGAAACCGGGTGGGCAGCACACTCTCTCCCAGCCAGCCTTGCATACCGGCTTCTGCATGAACCCACAGGGAGCCCGACCGGCCCCTGCGGTCCTGGCAGCTGTGGCCCGGCTCACCTGGAAGAGACTGCGTGGGTGTGGGGCAGGCTCCTGATGAGTGCCCAGCACCTGAGTGTAGGGGCTTCCCTGGTGCATAAGCCCTGGTGTCCCGGGGGAAGGTAGGAGGGGGAGTGAGTGTAAGCTAGGTGGACACCCTGCATTCTCACCGCACCTCCATCTCCACCCCCAGGTAGCCGGTAAAGGTTGCAGCCTCCCACCCAGGCACTGCGGAAGGTTGGTCTCTGCCACTCACCCCCAGTTTCCCATCCCAGCCCAGGTCCAGCTCCGATCAGGCAATCAGGGCCTGCTGGCTGCTGGTTGCCATCTGTGGAGTGACCGATCAGGGCCAGGCCCCCCACTGCCATCACTGGTTGCTCTCTGTGAGGTAATCAGTGGGGCAATTAGGTCCCTGCTTGCACCCGCCTTGGCTTGATGCTCACCTGCTCCACCATCCCGCCATGGTCCCACTCTCATCAGGGCCCAATAGGGCCAGCAGCACCTCCACTGCTGCCCACTGCCAGCACCACATTGCCAATGCCCGCCATGTTCCGCACTACCCAGTGGTCAGTGCACGTCATAGCAAGAGGTCACACTCCCGGTTGAATTCTGAGTAGAGAGGACAATTTGCACATTAGGGTTTTATTATATGGGACTAGAGACCCAGTGCACGAATTCATGCATGGGTGGGGTCCACCTGGCCCACCCCGATGGGGGCCAATCAGGCCAGGCTGGCAGGGGGGAGGGGTTGTGGGTAGTTGGTCATCCATCCCTGTCCCTAATTGGAGTTGGGGGGCTGCTCAGGGGCAGGGCCAATGGAGCAGAGAGCCTACGGGCAGTTGGCTGGCCTTCCCACCCCCCGATCAGGGTGTTAGGGGTTGATTGGGGCTTGGCTGGTGGGAGGGGGTGGTGATTGGAGCCCGGATCACCTTGGCTGCCATAGTGTGTGTCATAGCCACTGGTTGTTCTGGTCATTCTGGTCATTCTGTCATTCTGGTTGCTGGGCTTTTGTACATATAGATAATATTATTAACTATGGTAACTATGCTGTACAATACATTCCTAGGATTTATTTATTTTCTAACTGGAATTTTGTACCTTTTGATTACCTTAACCCATTTTATCCACACCCCTTCCTCCCCTCCTCCACACACCCACCTCTAGCAACTACCAATGAATTCAGTTTTTGTCATTGTTTTTATACTCCACACTAGGGGCCAGGTACACAAAAATTTGTGCACTCGGGAGGACCCTCAGCCCAGCCTGTGCCCTCTCTCAGTCTGGGACCCTTCTGGGCATGTTCACCTGCTGGCGTGCCTGGCCAGCCTGGGTGAGGGTCTGATGGTTCTTTGCAGTCTGGCCAAGCCCCCCAGTGTGGACCCTCATCCCATTGAGGTGTGGCCAGCCTGGGTGAGGGTCTGGGGGCTGTTTTCAGGCTGCCCACAGCTCCTTCAGGTTTTAGGTCCCTATTGGGGTGCCTGAAGCCTGGGTGAGGAGCTGAGGAGCATTTTCAGGCTGCCCACAGTCCCTTCAGGTTTTGGGTCCCTACTTGGGTACCTGGCCAGCCTGGGTGATGGGCTGATGGCTGTTTGCAGGCTGACCAAGACCCCCAGTGTGGTCCCTCACCCCATTGGGGTGTGGCCAGTGTGGGTGATGGGCTGAGGGCTGTTTTCAGGCTTTCAGTCTGCCCATAGCTCCCCCATTGACCCAATGTCCCAACAAGGCTTGCTGGAAGCAGGTTTCTGGGCTTTATTTATCTTCTATAATTGATACACTGTTCCTTTAAGCCAAGGCCTTGGCAGGTAATGAAGCCTCCTGTTGGCTTCAGCTCTGTGGCTTCTATAATTGAAAGAATGTTGCCTTAGTAGACTCTAGGCAGGCAGTTTCCTCCATCGCTGATGCAATTGAAGCCTGCTGTTTGCTTCAGCTCCAAGGTTTCTATAATTGCAACAATGTTGCCTGGAGCCCAGAGAGGCCCAGCCAGCCAGCTGGCAGACAGTTTACTCCTGCTGCAACAGAAGCCTCTGTTTACTCTAGCTCCATGACTGCCGGCCTCCATCTTGGCTGAGTTAATTTGTATACAGCCACTCTGATTGGCTTAGGAATCCCAGAGAAACGGTCAATTTCAATATTACTCTTTTATTAGATTAGATATAAGTGAGCTCATATGATGTTTGCCTTTTCTGTCTGATTTATTCACTTAGCATATGCCCTCAAAGTCCATCCATGTTGTAACAAATGGTAGAATTTCCTTTTTTTTTTTTTTTGTTAATCCTCACCAGAGAAAATTTTTTTCATTGAATTTCAGAGTGGAGGAGAAGGGGGAAGGAGGAGAGAGAGATAGAGAGAGGAGAGGGACAGGATGGGCATCAAGACTGCAACCCAGGTATGTGCCCTTGACCAGAAATCGAACCCATGACCCTTGGGTGTGTGAGTCAATGCTCTAACCACTGAAATACTCCAGCCAGGGTAGGATTTTCTTCTTTTATGGCTGAAGGCTGAATATTGTTGTTGTTGTTGTTTTTATTTATGTAACACATTTTGTTTATCAATTCATCCACAAACACTTAGGTTGTTTCCACGTCTTGGCTATTACATTTATTTATTAGAGGCCCAGTGCATGAAATTTGTATACTGGAGGGGTATCCCTCAAGCCCAGCCTGCACCCTTTCCAATTTGGGACCCCTTGGGGGATGTCCGACTGCCACAAGGGTGGCCAGGCACCCCAGCAGGACCCCCCTCCCTGAAAGGGCTGTGGACAGCCTGCAAACAACCATCAGCAACTCACCCAGGCTGGCCAGGCACCCCAACAGGACCCCACTCTGATCTGGGAGACCCTTCAGGGCAATGAATGGTGATGTCCTGATGGGTTCACTTTGTCTATATCCTTACCAAGAATTGTTATTTTTTTTTAAAAAAACTATATGTTTTTATTGATTTCAGAGAGAGGAAGGAAGAGGGAAAGAGGTATAGAAACATCAATGTGAGAGAATCATTGATCAGCCACCTCCTGCATTCCCGCCTCCTACTGGGGATCAAGCCTGTAACCCCGGCATGTGCCCTGACCAGGAATCAAATCATGACCTCCTGGTTTTGGGGTTGATACTCAACTGCTGAACTACACCAGCCAGACAGCACTTGCTGTTTCTTTTCTTTTGATAATGACCATTTGTACAAGTGTGAGGTAATATCTCAATTGGTTTTGATTTGCATTTTTCTGATAATTAGTAATGCTGAGCATCTTTTTGTGTATCTGTTAGTATTTTATATGTCTTCTTTGGAAAAATTCCTAGTCAGATCCTTTGTTTATTGTTTAAACAGATTGGTTTTTTGCTATTGAGTTGTATGAGTTCTTAAATATTTTGGATATTAACCCCTTATTATATATATACTAGGGGTCTGGTGTACAAAATTCGTGCACTGGGAGAGTGGTCCTAAGCCCAGCCTGCACCCTCTCAAATATTGGGAACCCTCAAGGGGTGTCCTACTGACGGCTTAGGCCCGCTCCCTGATCCCCTTGGGGAGCGGGCCTAAGCTGAAGTCTGGCCTCCCTTTGTGGAAGGCGACCAGGCTAATCAGGGGAAGCCACCAGCCCCATCACCCCGCTGCTGCAGCCACTGCCAGTCACTGCAGCCACCAAGGTGTTTTCATCAACACAGACTCCAGTCCCTTTATGAAAAAATGACAACTTTCTTTAGGCATTTTCAAGATGTCTTTCATAGGATATGGCCTTTCTTTCTTTCTTTCTTTCTTTCTTTCTTTCTTTCTTTCTTTCTTTCTTTCTTTCTTTCTTTCTTTCTTTCTTCTTCTTTCTTTCTCCTCACCTGATGATATGTTTCCATTGATTTTTAGAGAATATGGAAGAGAAAGGAAAAACAGAGAAACATCAAAGTGAGAGGAACACTTTGATTGGTTGCCTCCTGCATATGCCCTGACCTGGGCCCTGGCCAGGGAGGAGCCTGCAACCTAGGTACATGCCCTTGGTCATAATTGACCCCAGACCTTGCAGTCAGCAGGCTGAGGCATTATGCACTGATTCAAACTGACTAGGGCAGGATATGACATTTCTTATCCCTCCAGCAATGAACCTTCATTTTTTTTCTCCAGGAGTGTGGTGGGAAAACCCTAGATCACCTTTAGGGATTCTTATTACCCAAGTTACTAAGAATATTACCAGTGGCATACAGGGAGCTTAGCCAATGAGCATTAAGAAAAGGTGTTTCCTCTGCAGTTCACTCTGATCACTGTCCCTCCAATCCCAGCTCCACCCCTTCCCAGGCCTGTAACCTCTGGCCAAGGCTGCAGGCCTGGGCAGGGGACCCCCAAACCCCTCTGCTCGCCGGCTTCACAGAGCCCAGGCCTCTGCAATCACCAGCTCTGATCCTGCTCCCTGCCATCGCCAGCTCTGCCCTTGCCCCACTGGCAGCCTCTGACCAAGGCTGCAGATCTGGACAAAGGACCCATAGACCCCTGCTTTGCTGGCTCAACTGGTGCTCAGACCCCTGTGATCACAGGCTTCGCCCCACCCCTCCAATTGCTGCCTCTGCTGAACCCAGGTCCCTGCAATCTCCGGCCTTGCCCCTGCCCAGGCCTGAGGCCTCTGGCCCAGGCTTTATGCCTGGGTAGGGCACCTTCATACCCCTCCGATGACATGCTCATCTTCACCCTTGCCCATTCCTGAGGCCTCTCGTGAAAGCCTCTGGCCTGGGCAGGGGACCCCCAGCCCCCTCTGATCTCCTGTTCCACCTCTCGGCCCCCCCCGCCCCCATTTCCCCCTCCACCTGCCTGGCTAACAGGCCTGACCACTTCAGTGGCAGGACTGAGCCGGACTTGGCACTGCCATCTTGTAGCTATGGGGGAAGTCATCTTGTCACTATGGGCGCCTTATCTTGTGTCAATGGGGAAAGCCATCTTTCTCATGGAGGGATGCCTAATTTGCATATTACTCTTTTATTAGATAGGATATTAACCTATATATTTCTTTGCTTGTAGTGTCATTGTCTTATTTTAGTATCTGGGTGATGCTAGCCTCATAAAATGAGTTTGGAAGTTTTCTCTCATCATCTGTTTTTTTGTTCGTTTGTTTTTTTGTTTTTTGTGTTTGTTTTTTTGAAAGAGTTGGGAAAGATTGACATTCTTCTTTAAATGTTCAGTAGAATTTACCAGTAAACATATCTGGTCCTGGACTGTTTGTTGGAAGGTTTTGTTTTGTTTTGTTTTTATTACTAATTCAATCTCCTTACTAGTAATCAGTCTGTTTATATTTTGTTTTTTCATGATTCAATCTGATAAGTTGTATGTTTCTAGGAATTTATTTCTTCTAGGTTATCTAATTTGTGGTTTATAATGGTTCATAGAATACTCTTAATGAAATTTGCATTTCTATGGTGTCAGTTCTAACATCTCCTCTGTCATTTCTAATTTTGAGTCTTCTGTTTTTTCTTAGTGAGTCCTAGAGACACCAGAAATCTGCAGTGGGGCTGAGGGAGAGGTCAAGCATACCACCACCTGCCAAGGTTTCTGGAGAGAATTGAAGTTGGCCCTTAGACATAATCTAATTAGAATCCTGCCCTACAAGCTGTAACTATTAGACTCTTCAAGACACTAGATATTTCAGTCAGCTGATCACCCCTGTGGTATAATTGGTTAAGAACTTTTTCTCTCTTACAGTTTGTGGGACCTGCAAACATAAGCCCCACTGGTCACCAGAGCCCAGTGATCAAGGGTTGTCCCCTGGGCAGCAGCCACAAAAACTGGAACACAATAATGTACATAAGGTCCTTTCTTATGTACATTTTTATGGAGATACCAGTTATCTAGAGTGAGGCAGAAGAGGAGCATCAAGATGATGTCTGCTGGCCTACATCTTTGTAGAGCAGATAGTAGGCTCCTAGATGTGTGTTAAATTAGATACCTGCCCCTCAGGCCAATGCTTTAAGATAAGCATAAAAAGGCCTTTTCCACAGGAAGACTGGGCAAATTTTCTCTATCTTTGCTCTATGTTCTAGGAGGTAGCCAGAGGAGTTCAAGTAAGCTTTTAAAGAACTATTTCTTTTTGCTACAGCTTGTGGGTCTTGTAGACTAAAGCCCTATTGGTTTTCAAAGCTTGATGTTTTTTGGGCTTTCCTCTGAGGTACAGGTCTTAAAGTTGGGGTGCCAGATGTAGAGTTCAAACCCTTTGTTCCTCAGGGAAAATAAGTTCCCTCATGACTATGAGTTACCATGCTGGGAGTAGGGTTTATGGTGAGATTTTATCCCAGCTTCTTCTGCCTATTCCCATATGGCCTTTTTCTCATTTGCCTAATGTGCAGATGTTTCTCATCAATGTTTGGGGTTTCTTTCAGAAGAAAGTTTTCTATATATATCTGTAGATTTGATGTGTCTGTTTCAGGATCCTTCTATCTTGAACCAGAACTCCAGCAACAAGCTTTTAAAGCTTTAGTTCCTAATTATTAAGTGAACTAGAGGCCTAGTGCAGGAAATTTGGCAATTGAACATCCCTCTCACAATCTGGGACGCTGCATGCACTAGTGACCATACTTTTCATATAGATGAAAGACATCTTGCTGTTGTTTGGGCAGCTACATTTTTTTGCCCTGATTATAAAAAGTAGTACATTACATGATCCTTCTGAGGCAGTAGTTCCAGTTTCCCCATCTTTTGGGTGAAAAAACTGAAGCAGAGAGAAGTTGAGTAATTGGCTTTGTCACACAGTTATAAGTGTCAGAATCAGGGCTGACCACAGAATGTGCAGGTCAGAGTCCATGCATGTCATCACTGCATCATCCTGTTTTTTCAGCATTAGAGTAGCCTTGTCAGGTTTTAATTTTTAAAGATGAGAGACTGGTCCCAATATATAGGGTAGGGTCCCTAGGGCTGGCTGCCAATCAGGGCTGATCTGTGAGGCAACCAGCAGGTATATTGGGCCACCTCTCCCCCCTCCTCCCGGCTGGCACCCACCTTGGCTGGCGGGTGGCACTGCCCACTGGCCGGTCCCATCCCCTGATCACTGCCGCTGGTTGCCTCCCTCTTGGAGGGCAGCTCCTGTGTTGAGCATCTGCCCCTTGGTGGTCAGTGCGCATCACAGCAACAAGTTGTTCCACCATTTGGTCAATTTGCATATTTGGGTTTTATTATATAGGACTAGGGGCACGGTGCACAAAAATTTGTGCACTCGGCGAGGGGAGGAGGGGGTCCTTCATCCTGGCCTGTGCCCTCTCACAGTCTGGGACCCCTGGGGGGGATGTCCACCTGCTGGCATGCATGGCCAGTCTGGATGAGGGGCTGAGGGCTGTTTTCAGGCTGGCCACAGCCCCCTCAGGGTTCGTGCACTGGGGGGTGGGATGGCTGGTGAGTGCAGGCGTGGATGTTTCCAGCTGGGTGGCCTACCATCGCACATACCTGGTGGGCCTCCACCACTGAGGGGACACACCTGGTGCAGAGCTGGGTGGCAGGCCAGGGGGTGGACACTGGTGCATGGTCCCTTGGGGGGGCCATGCTGCTGAGCGGACACATGGGGGTGGAGCCAGGCGGCAGACGCTCACACACGCCCCATGGAGGCCCCCAGGGTGGAGGCAGGTGGCTGGACCTGTGGCAGAGGCTCTGCGAGGGGGCAGAGGATGCTCGGGCATGACCCCGAGGGGGTACCCACCTCAAGCCCCAGCCACTGAGCCTCTGAGGTCGGGTGGGCCCAATTGCTCTATTCCCAGGCCTCGCAGGGCCGGGCTGAGCTGCCAGCTCCCAGCCTTGTGGCTGCTCACTGCTGTCTGGAACCACCGTGGGCACGATTGCTCTATTGCCAGCCCCAGCCGAGGGCCGGGCCAGCTCTCACCCAAGGCCGCCCAGAACCAACCACTGGCGCGATCGCTCTATTCCCAGGCCCAGGCTGCAGGGCCGGGGCCTGGGCAGCCAGGTCCCGGCCCTGCTGCCAACTGCCACTGCCCTGAATCAACTTCCAGGGCACACACAGGTGGAGGCCAGGCCTCCACCTGTGCATGGGCCAGCGTGATCTCTCTATTCCCAGCCCCATTTCTCTATTGCCAGCCCTGGCCACAGAATCAGGGGTCTGGGAGGCCACCTGGTCCTTCAGCCGCCGCCACTGTCCGGAACCAACTGCCAGAGCATGCAAGGGGGGAGGCCTGGCCTCTGCGTGCGCCGGCGCGATTGCTCCATTGCCAGCCCGGGCCTCCGCCATCTTGGCTGGGCTAATTTGCATACCATTGTTCTGATTGGCTGTTGGGCGTCCCGAAGAAACGGTTAATTTTACTATTTCGCTTTTATTAGTTTAGATATGCTGACAGAGTGATAATGAGTAAACAATAATGAACATCCATGATCTTCATGCTTCTGGTAGTCCCAGAAGTGAAGCATCACAATTATAAGAATCTTCTAAGAATATAAAATATTATGTTTATCAGCAATGCCTCAAAATGAAACTTGGTCTCTGCATTTGACAATTAGGAACAGTTCTTCCAGAGACCTGGAAGTCTATGGAAACTTTGACAACTATTTAGGATCCCATGAGCTTCCATCTCTGCCAAGTCACAGGACCTGTAAAAGTGGAGAGGAAATATGAGACAGAGGGATTTGAAACCCAAAAAGCAAGAGAGATCATGAAAAGAATCTTAGCTGCTCTGATGATTTCAAATCTCTTAGCTTGGCTAAACTACATTTCAGGGAGCAGAGAGAACATATGGCTATAATTACTGAACCACTGTGAGTAATCATCAGGAAACCATGGAAAATAGGAGAGGTGCCAGGGGACTAGAGAATGGAAAAAGTTGCTCCAGTTTTCAGAAAGGGAAGAAGATAGATTTATTGAATCACAGATCAAAGAGTTTGGCAAAAGTCCTTGAAGAGATAATTTTTATTTGATTTTTATTTATTTTCTTAAAAATATATTTTTTATTGATTTTTTTACAGAGAGGAAGGGAGAGGGATAGAATTAGAAACATTGATGAGAGAGAAACATTGATCAGCTGCCTTCCTCATACCCCCTACTGGGTACATGCCCTTGACTGGAATTGAACCTGGATCCTGGAGTCTTCAGGTCAACGCTCTATTCACTGAGCCAAACCAGTCAGGGCAAAGAGATAATTTTTTAAAAGACTACGTGAACACTTAGAAAAGGAAGCAATGAGGTGAGAATTGGAATGATGTTATCAAGAACAAATCACTGCAAACTAACATCATTTCTTGTTTTTTAACAGTTTTATTAAATTGTGCCCAGCTAGCATGGCCCAGTGGTTGAACATCGACTTATGAACCAGGAGATCACGTTTCAATTCCTGGTCACATGCCTGGGTTGTGGGCTCTATCCCCATTGTGGGCTGTGCAAGATGCAGCCAATCAATGATTCTCTCTCATCATTAATGTTTCTCTTTCTCCCTCTTCTTTCCTCTCTGAAAAGAATAAAAATGTATATTTAAAAAAACAGTACTATTAACTTGATAAGTAGAGGAAGGAATATAAACTAGATTTCAACAAGTTATAGTAAATTGTTTCATGATAGCCTTAGGCACATGATGGGGGGATAGGCTGGATACGAGAATAATTGGCTGTAATTGAACGATGATATCCCTATTTAAAGGCTGCAGATTTATCTAGTGATGGGCTGTAGTTCTTTCTTCTTGACCTTATCCTCAATAATTTCTTATGATTTTGACAAAAATCAATAGCCTTTTGTTCTCATTAGATTTTAGATGAAAGTTACAAATCTTTAAGCATCTATGATCTACCTTTGAGAGAGAGTAACTCAAGCTGATTCTTTCCTACCTAAGTTGGTTTATATTGCCCTATATTGAGTAAATACAAACATTCTGTAGCCATAATTGATAAGGCAAAGAAAGTAAATACTCATGTAATCAACCCTAGGGAGGTAGAAAGACTGTTTTTAGATGGCTTAGACCTGAAAATGTTCCCTGAGGGGTTTCTCATATTAGATGCATACAAATAGGCCCAGTCAAATATTGCCATTGGAAAGAACAAACGCAAAAATGATGAATAAATGTATTTTTTGTTTTTAGAAAACAATTTTGTATTTTTTTTTCAAGATTGTTACAGAAAACTGGAAAGAATCAAGCAATGCTTGGAGAGTTTGGAGCAGGGGTCCTCAAGCTTTTTAAACAGGGGACCAGTTCACTATCCCTCAGATCACTGGAGGGCCAGACTATAGTTTAAAAAAAACTATGAACAAATTCCTAGCACACTGCACATATCTTATTTTAAGCAAGACAGGCAGCGGCGGCAAAAACACCCAGCATGTGGCCCGTGGGCCATAGTTTGAGGATGCCTGGTTTGGAGTCACACTTTATTCACCAATGGACTCGGAGAAAAATGAATTCAAATTCTAAGCAAAGCTACAATTAGAAATTTTCTTTTTATTAAAGAGCCACCCCTATGTGTTCTTAGTGGTTATCTCACTGGTGGCCTTGAAAACAACACAGTTCTATATAATTAAAAAATACATCTGGCATGGCATTTGAGTATGGGCATATATAGACTCTGGCCTACAAGGTCAGACAGCTAAGTTTATCTTCCTTATTATTCAAGGAGGCTAGAAAGCAAAGTTGTTTTGGTTTTTGTTTGTTTGTTTGTTTTTAGAATAAGAGGCTGTCTAAAAAAAATAGAAAATAGCAGAGAATTTCAAACAGTAGTTTTACAAAATAGGGGTAGCCTTCTCAAGATTACAGTCTAATTTTCATTTTTACAAGCAATAACATTTTATATTAAGGTGATCAGACCTTTTGGCGGGACAGTCCCGATTTTTAACAGTTTGTCCCAAGTCCCACGGAATTTTTAAAAAGTCCCAATTACTCTTTGTAATATTTTAAGTAACTAGAAGTCCATTGCAGGAAGATTCTTGCAAGAATAGGGCTTCCTGAGCCGGAGTGAAGCAGAGAAGGGAGCGAAGCCCGCCTCGCTTCCTCCCATCTCTGTTGACTTCAGCTCCCTCTCTTCTCTGCCGCTTGGCTCCCTTCTGCAGCACTTGGCTTCCTTCTAGGCTGCCTTTAGTCTTCGCTCTGCTGCCTGTGTATACAAATTAACCGCTATCTTGGCTAGGTGGGCGTGGCTTGGCTGGTGGGCGTGGCTTAGGTGCCTTGGAGTGATGGTTAATTTGCATATTACTATTTTATTAGATTAGATAATAAAAAGAAAGAAAGAAAAAGAATCCCCCCCACCCGTCAATGGTGTACCGCTTTAAATCTGGTCACCTTACTTTATATACAAGTATACATAAGTTTCTTCCTTAAATATAGGATAAGAAATTTTTTTCTTTCCAGGTGGTGAGCACATTCCCCATTAGCCTCTCTTACTGCCTAAGGTGCTGAAAGCTAAGAACCACAAGTAAAACTGAACATATGTTTTTACTATATTCCACATAAATGTGATATTTACTTTAAAAATGTTAATTTTTTTTCTGGTTTATGGAGGTAAAATTGACAAATAAAATGATAACATATTTAAAATATGATTTGAGATATGAATGCATTTGAAAGGATTCCACAGTAAAGAATACATTTAATTCTGTAGTTTGAGAATCTAGTCCTACTGTTTTAAAAGCAGTAGAACCCAGAATGATCATTCTTGCAATCCCTAGCAATATTGAGACCAGCTTATCACATGCCTACCAAATTTAAGGATCATACAAGGCTAAAAGGATGGCTAATGTGATGTACTACAGAATTCAGATTTATAAATAAGTAACACGTAGGAATAATGAGTCAAAATTAATTGAAGAAAATGAGTTTAAAAGGGAAAGTAAAGAAAACATTTTTTGAGTTTCTATTTCAAATCAGGTACTTTAGATTCACAATTTTATTTAACAAGAACAAATGTCAAGCTTTACTCTAAAATCAGAGGGTAGAGTTAAAATCAGGCTAATGAACTTAAGTTTTAGGGCACCTTACTCTCATGGACCCCTTTTAAAGCAGCCATCTAGTGTATCAGTGATAGGTTTGCCAAATAAAATACAGGATGCCCAGCTAAATTTGAATTTCAGTAAAAAATAAATTAGTCTATGTATGTCCCAACAATCACATGTGCCCTTTATTTTTACCTGCTAAATAAACCCTACACGTGGAGAAATCAGAAACCTCAGACTAGAGTTCATCCTCTCTGCCCTAGTCGTGGTCTTAGATCCATAAAAGAGGTTTGACAGACTGCCAGTCCTACCTCCACATCTACCAGCCCAGCAGTAACCCTGTCTTGGGGGGATCTTGAAGAGACTCCCTCTGACTCTTAAGAAAAATACAAATGGGATTCTGTCCTGCTCCCCTCTGGAGGATCAAGACCAATTTCATGGCACTTCTTTACTTCACTTACAGTACAGCCTCCTCCAAGCTAGTGCTAGGGTGGAACAGGAAACAGCAGCTACCAAGAAATATTCAGTCCTGGCTTGTATGGCTCATTGGTTAGAGTGTCAGCCTGCACACCAAAGGTAGTGGGATTGATTTCCTGTCAAGGGCCTGTACCTGGGTTGCAGGTTCAATCCCAATCCCAGTCAGGGTGCATACAGGAGGCAACCAATCCATGTGTCTCTCTCACATCGATATTTCTGTCTCTCCTTCCTTTCCTTTCTCCCTTCCATTCCCTCTAAAAATCAATGGGGGAAAAATTTATGGGTGAGAATTAGCACAACACAAAAAAAAGGAATATTCAGATTGAGATTGAAGGGCCACAGTCATCTGAGTTGGTCCCTGAAAGAAGTGCCATCTAAGCAAAGAAATGGAGCTGGAGTTACATATGCAACATCACCAGCAGTGAGCTGGGAAGCTGAAGAAGACTTTCTAAACCATCAATAATTGAAAATAAATTCTGACCCATCATTCTAAGGAAAGACTGGATTATTTTTCTATTCTCTCTATTAAAAACATAAAACCGCTGTGATAGGATGAGGCAACCAAAGAAAGTAAACCAAAAAAGGTGGGGTGTGGCAGGGGAGCCTGAGTCTAGAGCTGTGTCAGTGGTTAACTTTTTAAAAATAAAAATAATATTTTCTAGATTTCTGATGTTTATAACAAGAGTAGCCATAGTTTGTATATTTATAGGTCATTCTAATTTTTTCTAATTGTAAATATATTAACTTTTGTATATAATTTGTATGAATAATGTATGCTTTCTCCTGTAAGGCTCTCAAAAATTGTATGAGCATTTAAACCCATAAAACCTGGGTCAGTCTCTGAATAAACTAATAGAATAAAACTACAAACTACAACCAATGAACAGAGTAAAATGAAGGAAACTGATGTTTTTGAGAGTATTATGTTTTAAGTTCAGTGCTAATGATATTTATATCAGTGTTAATATATATAGTAAGAGCTTTCTGTATTGCAAGTGTTGTGTAAAGAGCTCCACCTACTTCATTGCATTTAATCAGCATAATATTAGGAGAAAATCTCTCTACTCGTATTATCCCCAGGGAGAAAAGAAACAGAGGCTCAAGAATCCAAATAATTTGCTCAGTTGTCAGTTGTTGGAGGTAAAATCCAAACCCAGAGCACTAAAACAATCTTCCTCCTCATTCATCTTCCTTTCTGATACTTTAGAAATCATATTTTTCTGGGCCAATTAATACTGAGATTTAATTGAGTCTTAGATGAAGGACCAGTAGGCATGTACCATGTAATGTAACTAAAAAATTACCTTAAGTTCAAAAGTGTTGACTCCCTCAGCCCGTCCTCCCGCTCCCTCCTCCTGTTCATTTATTCGCCCCTCTCCCTTCTCCACTCTCTCCCCTTCTCTCCTTTCTTCTCTTTCTTTCACCCTCTGTTTCTCACACCCCCTCCATTCCCCAGTCTCCTTTCTGGAAAAAAAAAAAAGTTTAAAGGTGTTTACAGAGACATTTAAATATCTCTCATTTCACTGTTATACAGAGAAGCCATTATCTATTTAGAAATTCTAGGACTTTGCTTTTCACAGAGAATGGATGCCCTCACCACCACGTCTTGATGAGAGAGTGCCTGAGAGTGGAAATACGGTAGGCGGCAGGAGCAGCACCAGGTGTCTGATTGGTGGGGTCAGATGGCTGGGTTAAGCAATCTCAGTACTTGGGATTCTGGCTAGGAAAGAATTCAGAGTCAAGACCCAACTGTAAGAGAACATTTGTTGGGTAACTTACAGAGGTATAATTAACTTAGAAATGGACTTTGGAAAGAAGTTACAGAGGTAAAGGAAGGGCCTTTGGAGCTTTGGAGTGAGGAAGCTAATGGTTAATGTGCCTGGGGCAGGGAGAGGCAGGGAGAGGGAAAGGGGAAGAAAGAGGGAAAAGCAGGTGTGAGCTCAGGAGGGAGAGCACCCTGGGTCCTTGGTCCTAAATGTTTTAAGGGTGGAGATTTTAGGGGAGGTTCCAGGGGAAGATCTTATAGAATATTCGGCAGTTTTCCATGTATGTCTTTTCAGCAATCACTGATTAATTGGCCATTACCAGGCGAGGGGATTATTATTTAACGCAGCCGATCCTGACTTTAGCCTTTGCTGGTTTTGTTGCTTATCTGGGCCTGGAGCTAAAATACAACTGAGGCCTAGATGTTATCTCTAGGGAGGAAAGGCCAGGGGTTCCAAACCTCTAGACCAAGGATATGCTAGAGGAGGAAAAGTCACCCTGGGGTGAAGTCCCACCCTATAACTGATTATCTGTTGTTAGGCACCTAGGGTTTCCACCCTGGTGACCTTCTGCACCTTGCCCATCATCCTTGTTCTACTCATGTCTGTCTAACTGCCTGCCACAGAACCAGCATGGAGCACAGTGAGGTGAAAGAGGAGCCAGTCCAGCCCCCAGGGGTGCCATCTATGCCTCTTCAGCTGAGATGAAAATCTTATTTGCCAAGCAAGGTTGGACTAAATTTTCTGTCATTTACATCCAAAAGAAGCTTGGCACATACAAACCTCCAAAGAGGAAAGTAACTATTCTGGAGTCAGTAGTTTTGCAGCCAGTTGGATAGAGTAGTGCTAGCTACTTTTGAAATCTTTTCTACAAATCCTACCAAAACAGGATCTTTGGCTGAAAGAAGAATAAAACTTGAAGCATTTCACTCTGTTGTCCAATCTCTTCATCATTTAACTTAAATGTTTTCCTTGAGTTCTGTCAAATGTTACATTCAGAGTGCTGTGATTATGTGCTAGATATGTATGTGATCAGGTGCTCAAGTGATTAGGGACCTTGGAGCAACAAAGGGTTAGAATTGACAGTGTCAGGAAGAATTTTCTGATCCTGTGAGGAATGCTCACCTGAATTCAAATAACGAACTTGGAGACTAGAAGACTGGGGAAAACAAGACTTGCAATGCACTCTTGAGAGCAGGTGTACCGTCCAATTGTACAGAGAAGCCTGGGGCAGCAAAGAGCTCATTTATTCATACCCTCCTCTGCTTCCTCATTGACTGAGCACCTATTTCCTCATATGTCGCCTAGGTCTTTTTTGAGCCCTTTAAAAAAATTGAGCTGCTGTATTGGAGGTGGGGATGGGGCGGAGAGACGGGAAGGCGGTTTCTACCAGTATGTTGGCCCATGTGCACAGTTCTTTGTTCCTATACCCTCTTCCTTTCTCCCTACATTCTATTTGCCCTGGGGAAATTTGACAAATTCCATCAAAAGCCGACCCTGCTGGAGATGGATCACAAAGTTCCATTTCCTACAATTCTAAGGTTCTTCCCCCAATACTATGCTCCTCTCCCCTTGAGAGTGGGTAAGACTAATCATAATGAATGTCACACATTCAATTAGGTTACTTTATATAAAAAAGCTGGCAGGATTTTGCAGATGTAATCAAGTGCCCAAATCAGTTTACTTTCACTTTATTAGAAAGGAGATTAGTCCAGTGAGCCTCTGAAAGGAATTGGACTCTTCCTGAAGGAAGGGATTAAAAGGATGAGATCGTGAGAGGGCCCTGTGTCAAGGACTTGAGAATGCAGCTAGGAGCTTTGAGTGGTCCCCAAACAATAGCCACCAAGGAAAACTGAGACTTCTGTGTTGCAGCCATAGGAACTGAGTTCTGCCAGCAACAGATTATTTTGGAAACAAATCCCTGATCCAGCTTCGTGGTGCAAATACTGCTGGCTGATTTCAGCCCTCATCGTTTCAACCCTTGGTAGAGAATCTCACTAAAATGTGAGGATTCCTGACCCATGAGCTCTGCTATATTAGATTTGTATCGTTTTAATCAGCAAAATTTGTGGTAATTTCTTACACAGCGATAGTTGGGAAACTCCATTGCTACTATATCTTAGAAAAACAAATCTTAAATAAAATTTTCCTAGGGGGTCCCTGAATCGAGAACAGTCAATGCATTGGAACTAAAACATACGATATGTATGTATACACAAGTCTGGTTCTGTGATGCAGCCTCAGCTGTACCTCTCTTAACTACTGGAGAACCTGTCAGGGCAAAGCTGTTACTAATATGCACATGTGATGTGCACCTAAAACTGATATGTTTCTGTCTTAAAATAAAATGTAGGATTTATAGATGCATTACAAGATTGCTGATTTCAGAATAAACATATTACAGTTCAAAAGACCATTTTATTTGATTCTAAAAAGAAAAGAAATAAGAAAGTAAATGTAGAAGAGGGAAGGAATTAAAAATTGAAATCTGGAAGATGGCGGCATAAGGTAAACACCATAAATGCAGCCGTGAAAAACTATTTTGGAATAACCAAGAAAAGAAAACACGAACACCACTCACACCCACAGGAAGGCTGGCTGAGTGAAAATCCTACAACTAGAAAAGAGTCTGAGACTCGAAGGAGCGGCGGAAGCAAAGTACAAAGACGAAGGTATGGAGGCGCGCGCACGGGCTTGGGGAGGGGGCTGGTGCTGGAGGACGCGGTTCTTTTCCAAAACGGAGAGAGCCACAAGTCCCCAGCGGCTCTGAACTCCAGTTCCAAGCGAGTTTCTGAAGACCCAGACACCCAGAGAAGGGGGACTGACTGGCACCAGGAGGAAATCCAAAGCGGGTTTCTCTCAGCGTTGCTTGCAACAAATACCGCGGAACACAGAGACCTGGTGTCTCTCAGTGCAGGGCTGAGAAGCGCCATAGCTATTTGCTCCGCCCCGCCCTGCAAACTCCCTGAGGCCCTGCCCCTCCCTAGCTGCACGTGGCGGTTCGGGTGAAGGGGTGGCAGCGGCAATCCGGTCCGCGGCTTAGAAGATTGTGGACTCCCCGGACGCACTGAGTGCAACGCGGGCTGTGGGGCAACGGGGCGGCGGAAGACCAGTGGTGCTGTAGCACTGCTATTCACACTGATCACTGACCGGGAGAGTCAGGGACTGAGAATCATGTGCAGACCCTACGGCTTGGAGACGCCAAGCGCAGTAGAAACGCCATTGTGAATCGCTCCACCCCCGGTGACTCTGAGACCCCGCCCCATCCCACCTACAACCACGCCCACCCCACCTACAACCCCGCCTACCTGCCTGCAACATTACCTAAGGGCCTGCAGCTGAGACAGAACTCCAAATCGATCCAAACTCCAAACAACGAGGAGAAAGGCCTGCAGGTCATTTCCCCCCAGTGATATCTCCCAGTGATAACTACAACAAGGCTTTGCACCCAGATTTTAAAGGCATACAACAAGAGTAGCCACCCCAGGTGATTGGGGAGGCTGAATCACTGGGCCCTATATAGGACACCCAGCACAGAAAGCCAAAATGTGGAGACTATGAAACAGGTCAGAGAAAACAGAAATGGAGGAACGCAAACGACAGGATATAGAGTTCAAAACCACGGTTATCAGGTTTTTCAAGAAGTTTCTAGAGACTGCTGATAAATTTAGTGAGAACCCTGAGCATATGAAAAAGAACCAGCTAGAAATCAAGCATACACTGACTGAAATAAAGAACAATATACAGAGATCCAACAGCAGACGAGAGGATCACAAGAAACAAGTCAAGGATGTGAAATATGAAGAAGCAAAACAAACCCAGCCAAAAAAGCTGAAACAAAAAAACAAACAAACAAACAAACGAAAAATCAAAAAGTATGAAGATAGTGTAAGGAGTCTCTGGGACAACTTCAAGCGCACAAACATCAGAATTATAGGGGTGCCAGAAGAAGAGAAAGAGCAAGATATTGAAAACCTATTTGAAGAAATAATGACAGAAAACTTCCCCCAGCTGGTGAAAGAAATGGACTTCCAAGTCCAGGAAGCACAGAGAACTCCAAACAAAAAGGAACCGAAGAAGGACCACACCAAGACACATCATAATTAAAATGCCAAGAGCAAAAGACAAGGAGAGAATCTTAAAAGCTGCAAGAGAAAAGCAGTTAGTTACCTACAAGGGGGCACCCATACGACTGTCAGCTGATTTCTCAACAGAAACTCTGCAGGCCAGAAGGGAGTGGCAAGAAATATTCAAAGTGATGAACAGCAAGAACCTAC